>JAGKTI010003700.1:0-30662 GCA_018397915.1 Birgus latro
GTAAATTATACACTATTACTTCTACATGATGTTGATTTAGCAGGAGTACTGAAAAAGTTAGTATCTGAGCCCTCCAGACTTTGTAAGACCTTGTTTTCAAATTAATCCACAAATAACCACATATATTTTTATTTGAACAATCTTATCATCAGAAATGGTTACTGTAATGCTTATAAGTTACTACTGAATGCACTTAGACAATTAATTAGCTGCCAGTTTTCAAAAGTTTAAGGCTCTTCTCTTCTCAGAGGCAATTGAAGAGGCTTTAGAATCTGAACGTCCCATGCCCAAACTGTACTTGAGCCATCACGCATCTCATTAGTGCACATATCAGTTGCTCTTTCAGGCCCAGCTCTTTTATTGCCTACTTTATGATGTGTCTGGGCACCCACTCAAATACCTTCTCTAAATCCACAAAATCTAGGTAAAATCCAGTCATTTTTCAAGAAACTTGTGTAACTATCTAACATTATATACTGTATACCATTATCTTAAAAAATCCCAAACCTGTCACTAAACAGACACACTTTGGCAATTTTAACCATCAGGAAGTATCACAACAAGTTTTTGAATCTAGATCATGAATCTTTCTTAATTTTCAGTCATCATAACTATAAAATGAAAAGCAACTTAATTTTAAAGCTTTAAATATATTCTCTTCATTTCTTGATATTTTCTTCCGGAATATATAATCTAGTAACAAAGACTCTGAAGAAGTGACATTCATGCTAAAGAAATTCAAATGTAGTCACTGATCATGGACAAATTGGTGGCAACATTTAACCATTTAGGAGATATCTGGTATTCACCTAAGGTACAGGTATTAGTACATTCTAAGTCACACAATGATCAAAAGTATCTATATTAGTTTTAAGGCACAATAGAACTAATATAAAATTCAAATTAAGGTGTTAAACTTTTGGTGTTTTAATGTGAAAAGAAATATAACATCATGATAGTTAAGACTGTTTCACAACAACAAAGTCACAGATCTAGTCATGTGATATGCAAAAAGCAAGCAAACATATAAGAAAATGCATAGCTACATGAAAGTCAGTGCTTGATGTATATGACTACTGAACTGAACCAGTATTTTTTCAGTGACTTGTTATGGACTTGATCAATGCAAGAATGACAAAATACTAATAAGGAGTGGAACAACATATGGTAGTCTACTGGTACTTATATCAATGATGTGGAACTAAATCAACAATTTCTGTATAAATGCATATACAGTTATAGCAACTTAACACAGCCCCAAACAGAAGAATCAGTGACAGCAACTAAACTCAAATTTTCAGGTGTCTGTATCATTACTGGAATAAAAGAAGACTTGTACTGAGTACAGTACAGTATAGACAATTGTTACATATACTATATAAGCATATGAAATCCTGATATAAATAGCATAATAAATAATGTAAAAATGTTTCATAATCATATCCTTTTCAGATACACCACAATGATGAAAATAACATATCATTACTTTTTAAATAACTGCTAAATTTTCTCCTTATAAACATTCACATTCTTCATACACACCACAGCATTTATGATAAGTATACTGTGCTGACAAGATAAGGCATAGTACATGGCAATGGCACTTACAATACTTGCTACTATTTACAGAAACATTGTGTACTTACAACAGCACACTTGCAAAGTCAAAGTCTGGGTAACATCACAAACAGAACATATTGAAAATGCTCAAGTCTTTGGCAAGAGGGATACGCTCTATCTTATAATAAAAATATAATGTCTCTTGGTTAACTATTCCTTTTACACACTCACACCAGTGTTCCATACCCTATGTATCTTAAAGTTCATGCTCACTCTCTCCTACTTTACAGAAACTGCGTAATTATCATCACTGGTACTGACACTTCACTGCTTATCTTTAAGCAATTGCTACTGGTACATTCTAGTTCAGTACTGTACAGTCTTTAACAAGAAACTGTACCAAATTCCACTCACAATCACTTCAGTGGCTCAAGATGATGCCCAATTAAGACAATGCAGTATACATGTAGCAGCTACATGGTTGCTGTATCCTGCAAAACTCATCAATGACAACCACATTTACGATATCTTTACTACAGTACTGCTCACTGCTGTATGAAACAATATAGTATATAGTTCTGTATACATAAAATGATCAATGAATACAGTTTGACAAATGGTGGTTTACAAAACTGCCTTCAACCCACACTGCAAAAAGTACCATATCCACGCACTGCTTCATGACAAACAACTGATACCTCTGCCACTTTTTCAGTCACTTATATTTTGTAATCATCATATTTCAAAATCACAATGAATTCTTATTTCCTGCAATGACCATCACTGACATTATTAAAATACAAGGTAATATATTAATCCCCCAATCGCTGAAACTCACTAATACTCAGATGACTTGATAAAGTTTCACCTCGGATGTCTCGCTCTGGAAGTCGAAGGGAGCAGTGATGTTTGGGTTGTGCGGGGGAACCTCCCGTGCCCAGTCTTGATATCGGAATCCGCACTAGAAGATATAACAGTAAAACAAGAATTAGCTTGTGAAGCATTTAAGTAGGATAAAAATAACTCTGTCTATTGTGTGAAGCCAAAAAATGCCTCTAAACCCTTCTACTAACCTCCTCTCCTATTTCATGTCTTTTTCCCATATTTGCTCCTTGTTTTTGGCCTTTTTCCTCATTTTATCATTAGCTTCACTTATAGATGCTTTCTTTGCCAACATTATGCTTTCCATGAATTCTGTACTGTATGTCTAAACTGCAACAAAATGTTTTTAATTCTTTGATACAAATATAAACTTTAACTGGTGAAAGAAGAAACCAAAGGCTGGAAGACCGCAAAACGGTCCCTTCAGCAGGTAGGCAGACAAGATCATTTCATTTCAAGATTCCTGGATACACTAACACCGAAAGGCTGTTGGTCACAACATGGGGGAAAGCAGAAGTCTGTTTCAAAGCTGACCACTTGTAATCATAATGAACTATGAATGCCAGTTAACTCTAGTACTACGTACTGTAACAGGTATTCATACCAAGGTGTGGCAAGTGTATAAGCAAGAGAAACTTATCCTTTGTGTCAACAAGTTGGTTGGCGGAGGGTTAGTTCCCTTTCCAATAAAACAACTAACTCAAAGGCAAGCGGCCACCCCTTGCAGGATCATGGTGTCTGGCTATGGAGAGATAGGCAGATGTATGCCGTCCATCCATCCATCATCCAATCCTATGTTGCCCCATGAGGAGTGCAGGAGCCTGGGGCTAGGCAAGTTGATCCTGACATTTAAGATGAGAGTGACCAGCCTCACTCATCCCTAAGTGGGATTACCAGAGCAATAAACCCCAACCACCCCTCGGATATAAACTTTCACTGGCTCAATCCAATTGGAGCCCCATATTTACCCACTAAATCACCAGGCACCAAAATATGGTTATATGGTTACCACCCAGCATAGTAAATGGTTTCCTGGTGTACAGGAAACCATTTGGCTTGTTACTCAGTGTAGAGTCACCCACGGGCAGAACGAAAAGGAAAGAATGAAGGAAAGAAAGACAGAAGAGGGAATGTAAAGTCACCCGTGGGCAGAAGGACAAGGAAAGAATGAAGGAAAAAAAGACAGAAGAGGATGGAAGGAAAGAAGGATGGAGGAGAGGAAAAGGCAGACACCTGAGAGCAGCACGGCATCAAAATGTACGCAAGTCTAGTATATAAAAGGTGCATAATATGCATGGTGATGTGTATGACTATGGTGTGGGGCTAATAACTCTAAATGTTTGAATAATAATATTCTATGCTGCACTTGAGTGCAACATGCTGGGAGATCAGAAGGTGGGTTCCTTCATGCTGTATACTGTCGTAGTGCATTAGCTCTTCTGCCCTTACACGATACTTAGACGCCTAATGGTCTGGTGAGATAAGGCACTCCAACTGGATGTGGCCTGTAAGGGTATAATTACAATGGCTTGTTGGGATTTAGTCTACAGTTTATGTACAGGAGGGGATCCCAAAATTCCCAGTTTGAAGGGTGAAGTGGAGGAAGTGGCTGAGGCAATAAGCAGGAATTGGATGGATGTTGGCTGTGTACAGGAGGTTAGGTACAGGGGAGAATCAGCCAGAATGACTGCAAGGAGGGACTGTCGGTATCAGATATTTTGGCAGGGAAGGGAAGATGGATATGGTGGTGTTGGTATGCTGGTGCAATATACTGTGAATGTAATGAGAGTCAGTGAAAGGATTTTAGTGCTGAAAATTTTGTTCAGTAGGCTCACATTCTCATTTATTGTTGAGACATTATGGCAGATGTATATGAGTGGTGTAGAGAAACACAAGTCTGAGAAATAAGTTTTTTCCTGACTAGTGTCACATAGAGGCTTCTTCAGAGGAATGAACTTTTCCTGGGTCAGTCTAACTTATATGGCCGGCTGCCGGATCACAGTCTTGGTTAATCCTTAGTTTGCAGGTCGCTGATTGGTCTGTTACTTTTCCCTTTCTGCCCTGATCATCTGCGCTGCTATGTGAGATCACACCATGTCACCTACTCTTTGGTTGTTACACTCGACCCTTGCTTTGGCGGACCCCTTTTTTCCGGATATCGGATTTCCCGGACAAAAAAATGGATATTCTGAAACTTACATCTTCAAATTTCCCGCGCGCAGCAATCCCTTACGTTTCCCGGTCAAAGTCCAGGCCCGCTGCTAGCTGTCCACGTTTGCGCCAATCATTTGTTTACTGTTGTCTCGTAGTGTAAAGTGGCTTTACATTTGGGCAGTATCTGAGCAGTTTATAACTTCAGGATGGCACCACCAACCCCAAGAAAAAGTGACCAAGTACACACAGAAGCCTGTGCATCTTTCAGTGTCCCAAAAACTTGAGTTAATAAGGAAACTCGAGGCTGAGAAGTCTGTCGCTATGGTGTGTGAGGAGTATGGTGTAAAAAAACAGACTGTATCTGACATCAGAAAAGCTAAAGAAAAGCTGGAGAGTTACAAGTATGCTGTGAAGTTTTCTGTGTCTGAGGCAAAGACTGGATCACGTAGAAAACATATGGAAACCTCAAAGAGTATTGACTTAATGCAGCTGTGCACAAGTGGTCTGTTCAACAGCGGGCTTGTAGTGTCTCAGTGAGAGGTGTGGAGCTCGCTGCCAGTGCTGCAAAGCTTGCAGCACACATGGGTATCACTGATTTTAAGGCAAGTGATGGATGGCTGTTTCAGGAAATGCCATGGCATCCATAGTGTGAAACTGTCAGGTGAGGCTGCTAGTGCTGTCGGTGAGTGTTGAACCATTTAGATTGAAGTTAGATGAATTATTAAGCGTGAACGTTTATCACAAAGTCAAATTTATAATGTGGATGAGACTGGGGTTATGTGATGGGCCTTACCTAATAACACCCAGGCAAGGAAGGACAAGCATAATGTGCCAGGTAAAAAGATTAATAAAGAGTGGTTATCAATGATGTGTGGTGGTAATGCATCAGGTACACACAGGCTCAAATTGGTAATTGTGGGAAAGTCTGCAAAACCCAGGGCACTTAAGGATTGTATAATCGAGCTTCCTGTCCATTATTACAGTTCTAGCAAAGTGTCGTTCACCAGCTGGATTTGTAAAGACTGGTTCCATCATCACCTGGTGCCTGAAGTAAGGAACCACCAGGAAAAGGTGCTGAAAATCCCACCTGCAGAAGTGAAGGCATTAGTCCTAATGGACAATGCCCCCGTCCACCCCACCCAGGATATTTTGCAGAGTGCTGACTGAAAGATAAAATGCATGTTTTTACCCCCAAACACCACCTCATTGATCCAACCAAAGGATCAAGGCGTAATCAGTTCACTGAAGCAGAGGTACCAGAGAAAATATCTTGACGAAGTGCTGGTTGTCTTGGAAACTGAGGCTGACAGGGGAGATGATACAAGAGGGGAAGAGAACCCTGGAGAATATTAAATCATACAACATCCGCTCCGCCATCCACAACTTGGCTGAGGCGTGGGGAGATGTTAAACATTCCACGCTTACCAACGCATGGAAAAAACTCCTCAAGGACGAAGAATATGACTGATTTTGAGGGGTTCGAGACATCAGACTTCCATGCACTTTTCCATAGGGGTGGGGAAAATGCAGTTACGCTAGATGACATATATTGGTGGATAGAAGAAAACGAAGCTGCAGAGGGGCATGAAATATTGTCCGAGGAACAGATAGTGGCAACAGTGACTGGGGAGAGGAGCAGCGATAGTGAGGAGAGTGACGTCGAGCCGCCAATGTCCGTTAAGATGTCTGTGGTCAGGGAATGTGCAGATACGTTACTTTAATTTGTGGCAAACAGCAACAACAAGGACATTGAGGAGCATTACGACCAGCTCCGGCTTCTCCGTGCAAAAATTATTGTGATGCAGCACCAGGCTGGTTGCCAGTCTAAGATTGAGTTTTTTTAAACCAGGCACTGCCAAGCCATCTTCTGAACCAGGCCCCAGTGGTATGAGCCAGTCTGCCACTGCCAAGCCACAGCCTCCTGAACCAAGCAGCTCACCTGCAGCTCAACACGACTCAAGTGGTGCTACAGATTCACCCATGGATGTCGTGTCTAACTTCGAATAGTTTAAGCTATTCGGGGAACCACTATACGATCCCAGCATACACCAACATCCTCTCTACAGAACAATACATATACAGTACAGTATGTTAAATATACAGGTATTTATTTTTCCTTTTATATAGTCATATGTTGTAAGCCATGTTTTGTATGTATGTATATTATGATCACGGCACACACCTGCATCGTCTCTACAATACAATACATATACAGTACAGTATGTTAAATATACAGTACAGGTATTTATTTTTCCTTTTATGTAGACATATGTTGTAAACCATTTTTTGTATGTAACCTATGTTACGATCACGGCATACACCTGCATCATCTCTACAATACAATACATATACAGTACAGTACAGTATGTTAAATATACAGTACAGGTATTTATTTTTCCTTTTATATAGTCATGTGTTGTAAACCATGTTTTGTATGTAATTTATGTTGGTACATGTAATACTAAGTGCTGGACAAAGTGTGAGAAAAGTCTGGGGTGGGTACTGAATATGAGCGATTGCCGGACTAAGTACGGTAAACTCAGAGGAATGGGCAGTGGCCCCCGGACTTTTGTGATTCCCAGACTAGACTTCCCCCCTTTTAGTCCGCCAAATCGAGGGTCAAGTGTATTATTTTTATTGTTTGTTATGTAGAGTGCCCCCAAAGCCTTTCTTTGTCCCTTTGTTATATTTTTCTGTAATATTTCATTTCACTTCATTTTGGCAGATGATGTTTTTCGTCTATGTGGTTTACCAGGGCACTAGTTATCCGATGATGTCTTACATCAGCTTAATGCTCCCTCAGCCTCGTTTTTATGCCCCTACTGGTTTCTCTGTAGTAGGCTGCTTCACAACCACTACAGGGTATCTTATATACCATGCTATTTTCATTTTGAGGGCCTTTTTTCTTCCCCCCCCTCTTATTTTGTCAATTTTTTTCTTACCTGATGATGTCACTGTGTTTACATTGGTATGGTGTATGCTTTTCTAAGACTCATGACTGTGTCTGTCTTTGGTACTACAGTATTAGGTACTTATCCTGTCTTTTATCTGACTTTCCCCTTTCCATTATTTGCTTTGCTTTTTCTTTCAGTGTGATGAGAAGGCCCTTGTGGTATGCAGGTTTTAGAAAGGCACATATGATGTAGTCTAATTCACTTTGTAGATAATCTACACTACAAATCCTAAATGCTCTTAGAAAAAATCCAATTACCACACCTGACTTTGTTCTGTTATCATGAGCGCT
This sequence comes from Birgus latro, assembly GCA_018397915.1. Lineage (NCBI taxonomy): Eukaryota > Metazoa > Arthropoda > Malacostraca > Decapoda > Coenobitidae > Birgus > Birgus latro. The sequence goes on from JAGKTI010003700.1 coordinate 7,841, forward strand.
GAAATAATGAATGAAGTCATCTTTGTTGGTTGGTTTCCTGTACCCAGTGAATTTTACTTGATAAGTGGTAGGTGGTAGCAACCATCATCCTCTCACTTCATGTAGTGCTGCCTACTTCTTTCTTACCCTTTATCATTCTTTTTCTGTGCCTGTCCTCCTCTCTTCCTATTTCTTCCATCTTTCCTGTCACTTCTTATTGCTTTTCTTCCCTTTACAGGTGGCTTTACATTGAGTGACAAGGTAAATGGTTTCCTGTAAGCCAAGAAACCATTTACAACGCTGGGTGGTAACCATATAACCAAACCATACGTGCTCCCTACATGTCAACAAGTGGGTTGGTGAAGGGTTGGTGCCCCTCCCTGTAAAACAAATAACTCAAAGTCAAATGGCCACCCCTTACGGGAAAATGGTGTTTGGCAATAGATAGATAGACAGAACATAATCTTAAATATTACAGTGTCCAAGAAAGGTATTTTACCATCATTTTCTTCTTCTCTATTACATTGTTTAGTTTAAGAAGTAAATTGTCAATATTGGCGCTTAGTGGTAGGTGAGGGAGCTCACCATCCACTCACTCAATGTAGTGCTGCTTTGGATGTCTGTTCTTTCCTCTCTTCTGTCCTTCTTTCCTTCAGTCTTTCCTCTTCCTTCTGCCTATGGGTGATTTTACACTCCCTCTTCTGTCTTTCTTTCCTTCATTCTTTCCTCTTCCTTCTGCCCCTGGGTGACTGTACACTGAATGACAAGCCAAATGGTTTCCTGTACACCAGGAAACCATTCACTGTGCTGGGTGGTAACCATATAACCAAATTATGGCACCTGGTGGTTTTGTGGGTAATTGAGGCGCTCCACTCGGATTAGGCCTGTGTAGGTTCATATCCAAAGGGTGGTTGGGGTTTATTTCTCAAATTATGCCACTCAGGGATGAGTGAGGTTGGTCACTCTCATCTTAAACGTCAGGACCAACTTGCCTAGCCCCGGGTTCCTACGCTTCTCATTGGGCAACATAGGATTGGATGATGGATGGATGGTGTTTCTGTGTGTAATCACTGGTACGTCATCCATATATCTATACCATTTTGTACTTTTTGGCACTATCTTTTTTTAATGATCCTTTTCAGGCATTTCCATTTATGGGGATGCCATCACTGGACTGAGTGCTGAGCCCATTGCCAGGCCCTCGTGTTGGCGATATTCCTTATTGTTTAATATGAAAGCAACAAATTTTACACAGAAATGAGGATCCTGTAATAGAAATGAGGATCCTGTAATCGCATCTTCTTACTGGTAAATCCTCCTCACTGATAAGGTCTAACACGTTTTCCACTGCACTTATTGCACCATTTACCGGGACATTTGTGAATACTGACTTCTCATCAAAGCTCACCATCTTTTTGCTGTGAAAATTCGCTTCCTGCAGCCTTCCCTTCAGGTCGGATGAGTTTTTAAAGTGGGAATTGATGATTTTCCCCAAGGCTGAGGAGAGTGGCTTAGCAAGACATTTAGCTAGCCTGTGAGGAGCACTTCCAAAGCCTACGGTGATGGGTCTTAGAGGATTCCCAGGCTTGTGTGTTTTTGGCGAGTCTCTCATGGATGGGATCTTTGGTGTCTCCTCCGGTAGGTATAGTAGCTTCTTCCCCCTCTCCATTCTGTTGAGAATCATCCTGGCTTCTTTGTTGAACCTTCTTGATTCCACCTCCCCTTGTCCAGGTCTTTCTTTGCTGTAGGTCTTGGCATCTGGCAGCAGGGCTTCCATCTTCCCCACATATTCGCTGTTGTTCATGATGACTCTTTCCCCTCCTTTATCTGTGGATGTTATGGTAATATTTCTATTTTCCCCTCAGTTTTTTCAGGGCTCTAATGTACCTTCTTAATTCCATCTCCCCTTGGAAGGTTTAGGTTTGGTCGCTGCTGCAGTGCAACATAGAGTCACACCTTGCTTGAAGCCTTTATCGATGTTTTTATCTTTCCACTTGGTGTTCTTTAGGATGTAGTCTAAGGAGTCCTTGTTTAACCCCGTGCTGAATTTGACTCCTAACAATAGTGCCTTCTTCTGTGAGTCTGTCAAAACATGCATAGAAATGCTGTTTATCAGTTCTGGTCTTCCTGCAGTCTTCCATCTGGTGTTACACAATTCCTGTAGTTTTCTGTTCAGTTGTTCCTGTTGTTGGCTGTCTTTCTCACGTAGTTTCTCCACCTTGTAGTGTAGTAGATGTATGTGAATCAGTTTATCTTTGGTCTCTGCTGCTTTATGATGGAGTTTTTCACAAGCTTCTTTTAGGTATGCTTTTGCTGTGTTGCTGAATGGCTTCTCTTCGTGATGTAGGTGCCTGGGTTGGATCTGGGTAGTACCTGTTCCTCCAAGCAGTCTAAAAGGAATTTCCTCCTGTTTTCATATTTATCAGTCTGGCCTGAAGGCAATACTCCAGGCCAGACTGATGAATATAAAAAACAGGAGGAAATTCCTGTTAGACTGCTTGGAGGAACAGGTACTATGGTACCCAGATCCACTCCCAGGCACCTACATCATGAAGAGAAACCAATCAGCAACGCAGTGAAACAATACCTAAAAGAAGCTTGTGAAAAACTCCATCCCGAAGCAGCAGAGACCAAAGATGCTCGTAAATTGATTCATATACATCTACCACACTACATGGTGGAGAAAATACGTGAGAAAAGCAACCAACATAAGGAACAACTGAACAGAAAACTACAGGAACTGTGTAACACCAGATAGACAACTGCAGGAAGACCAGAAATGATAAACAACATTTCTATGCATGTTTTGACAGACACACAGAAGAAGGCACTATTGTTAGGAGTCAAATTCAGCATGGGGTTAAAGAACAAGGACTCCTTAGACTACATCCTAAAGAACACCAAATGGAAAGTTAAAAACATCGATAAAGGCTTCAAGCAAGATGTGACTCTATGTTGCACTGCAGCAGCGACCACAAATAAACTTTCGATCCCTTGCAGGTATATTAGAGCCCTGAAAGAACTGAGGGAAAATAGAAATACAGTAATCCCTCTAATATTCGGACGTCCAATACTCGGACATACTCACTATTCGGATATTGTGGGCTGCCCAACCCCCAAAATGCCAAAAAATTAAAAAAAAATCGAAAAATTTTCTATTTTTTTGGACCACGTCAGTTTGAATTTCCTGCCCGCGCCAATTGCGTATGTTTACACTCGTGGCGTCTGTCTGTCGGTCGCCATTACCCACTCAGTTACTGACTCATGAACACCTCCGACAATGGCAGCCATATTGACTGCTTTTGTGGTGATACCCTACCTCCTACAGTGCCTGATACTGCTCTTCACCTTCTTCATCATGTGTGTGATGATGGAATTTACTGTTACGTACAGTGCAGTGAAGCGATGTGATTCCAGTTATATAAAAAAAAAAAACGTGTAAAGTGTTGGTGATAAGTGCTGGTGATTCTCAATTGGAAAGGTGTGTCAGGTGCAAGGTCTTCCTGTCAGAGTCTGAGATGATAGAGTGGGTTATTACATCAGAGGGCAGCTTCTTGTTCGTAAGTACCCTAACTTCATGCCTAACCTGATTTCATCATGCTGTAAATGTGTTACAAGATTACCAAAAATGTTAATCATAATTTCCTGCTTGCAATTTAATTTTCCCATGCATGGTTCTTAAGTAAAACAGCTAGAAAAAAGGTGGAAGATGTGAATTTCATGTCCAGTCCTAACCTAACCTAACCTATGGTTACCATAAAGATTTTCATGCCTAACCTGTTTTCATGATGCTGTTAATGTGTTAAGAAATTACCCTAAATGTTAATCATACAGTAATTTCCTGCTTGCAATTTAATTTTTCCATGCATGGTTCTTAAGTAAAACAGCAAGAAAAAAGGTGGAAGATGTGAATTTCATGTCCGGTCCTAACCTATGGTTACCATAAAGATTTTCATGCCTAACCTGTTTTCATGATGCTGTTAATGTGTTAAGAAATTACCCTAAATGTTAATCATAATTTCCTGCTTGCAATTTAATTTTCCATGCATGGTTCTTAAGTAAAACAGCTAGAAAAAAGGTTGAAGCAGTTAATTTCATGTCTGGTCCTAACCTAACCTAACCTAACCTATGGTTACCATAAAGATTTTCATGCCTAACCTGTTTTCATCATGCTGTACATGTGTTAAAAAATTACCCTAAATGTTAATCATAATTTCCTGCTTGCAATTTAATTTTTCCATGCATGGTTCTTAAGTAAAACAGCTAGAAAAAAGGTGGAAGATGTGAATTTCATGTCTGGTCCTAACTTAACCTAACCTATGGTTACCATAAAGATTTTCATGCCTAACCTGTTTTCATCATGCTGTACATGTGTTAAAAAATTACCCTAAATGTTAATCATAATTTCCTGCTTGCTATTTAATTTATCCATGCATGGTTCTTAAGTAAAACAGCTAGAAAAAAGGTTGAAGCAGTTAATTTCATGTCCAGTCCTAACCTAACCTAACCTATGGTTACAATAAAGATTTTCATGCCTAACCTGTTTCATCATGCTGTACATGTGTTAAAAAATTACCAAAAATGTTAATCATAATTTCCTGCTTGCTATTTAATTTTTCCATGCATGGTTCTTAAGTAAAACAGCTAGAAAAAAGGTGGAAGCAGTTAATTTCATGTCTGGTCCTAACCTAACCTAACCTATGGTTACCATAAAGATTTTCATGCCTAACCTGTTTTCATCATGCTGTACACGTGTTAAAAAATTACCCTAAATGTTAATCATAATTTCCTGCTTGCTATTTAATTTTTCCATGCATGGTTCTTAAGTAAAACAGCTAGAAAAAAGGTTGAAGCAGTGAATTTCATGTCCGGTCCTAACCTAACCTTACCTAACATTGTGTTAATCATAATTTCCTGCTTTTAATTTAATTCTTTCATGCATGGTTATTAAGTGCACCAGCTATGAAAAAGGTTGAAGCTGTGAATTTCATGTCCAGTCATAACCTAACCTAACCTAACCAAACCTAACCTAACCTAACCATTTTTCTGGTAACAATTAACATCATTTACTGTATTTGATGCTTTGTATCCAATAATTTAGTGCATAAAATGTGAGAAAAGATGATTTCCATGTCCGATACTTACTTATACTATGCTGGCAAGTTCTGAGCTCCTATGACTCACTCACCTCTAAATCATAATTTTTTGGTTAAAATTCAATAAATTCATGCTATAAGTGCATTATTTATGTGAAAAAGGACCTAAATAAGTGCTATACATGTCCACTAGGGAGGTAGGAAGGTAGTTTTCTGATTTGGGTTAGGTTAGGTTAGGGTCATGAAAAACCAGTGCTGGAGCTTCAGGACCAATATCCGGACAAAACCAATATTCGGACATGCCTTTGGCTCTATTACAACGGATATTGGAGGGATTACTGTATTACCATAACATCCACAGATAAAGATGGGGGAAGAGTCATCATGAACACCAGCTAATACATGGGGAAGATGGAAGCCCTACTGCCAGATGCCAAGACCTACAGCAAAGAAAGACCTGGACAAGGGGAGATGGAATTAAGAAGGTTCAACAAGGAAGCCAGGACGATTCTTAACAGAACGGAAAGGGAGAAGAAGCTACTACACCTACTGGAGGAGACACTGAAGATCCGTCCATAAGAGACTTACCAAAAACACACAAGCCTGGAAATCCTCTAAGACCCATCACCCCAGGCACTGGAAGTGCTCCTCACAGGCTAGCTAAATGTCTGGCTAAGCCACTCTCCTCAGCCTTAGGGAAAATCAGCAATTCCCACTTTAAAAACTCATCCGACCTGAAGGGAAGGCTGAAGGATGTAAATTTTCACAGCAAAATGATGGTGAGCTTTTGATGTGAAGTCACTATTCACAAATGTCCTGGTGGATGGTGCAATAAGTGCAGTGGAAAAAGTGTTAGACCTTATCAGTGAGGAGGATTTACTAGTAAGAAAAAGTGATTAAAGGATCCTCATTTCCATGTGTGCAGAATCAAGTGCTTTCAAATTCAACAATGAGGAATATCACCAACACGAGGGCCTGGCAATGGGCTCAGCACTCAGTCCAGCGATGGGGCCCCTATATATGGAAATGCTTGAAATGGATCATTACTAAAAGATAGTGCCAAAAAGTACAAAATGGTATAGAAATGTGGATGATGTCTAGTGATTGCACACAGAAACACCAACATTGACAATTTACTTCTTAAACTATACAATATAAGTGAAAAGATAAAGTTTACAGTGGAAGAAGAAAATGATGGTAAAATACCTTTCCTGCACAATAATTATAAGATCCAGTTACCATGAAAAATTCTCTGTGTACAGGAAACCAACCAACAAAATGACTTCATTCACTACTCAGTGCTCATGATAACAAAACAAAGTCACTGGTGGCAATCAGATTTTTTCTAAGAGGATTTAGGATTTGTAGTGCAGAGTATCTCTAAAGTGAATCAGACTACATCATAAGTGCCTTTCTGAAACTTGGATACCCCAAGGGCTTTCTAGTCACACTGAAAGAAAAAGCAAAGCAAATAATGGAAAGGGCAAAGTCAGATAAAAGACAGGATAAGTACCTAATAGTACTAAACTTGGACATGGTCAAGAGTCTTAGAAAAGAATATGCCATACCAGCATAAACATAGTGACATCATCAGGTAAGAAAATAATTGATATAATAAGAGGCAAAAAAGAAGGCCCTCAAAATGAAAATAGCATAGTATACAAAATACCCTACAGTGGTTGTGAAGCAGCCTATCTATCTATTGCCAGATGTCTTAATCCCGTGAGGAGTGGCCAAACAAATCACCTCCATGTCACCCTGTCCCCTGCCATTTCACTGCCCTGCTCCCAGCCCACACCTCCCTCTCTTATATACCTCTCCACTCCATCCCATCCTTGGCCTCCACCTCACTCACATACACTTTCCTCGTCAGTCTCTCACTCCATCCTCTCCACATGGCCAAACCACCTCAGTGTGTTTTTCCTATTGCTTCCTATCACATCCACATCCATACTATAACACTCCTTCACTTCCTCATATGTCAGTCTGTCTGTCCATGTGACTCCACATGCTCCTCTCAAGTAACTCATTTCCACTGCTCTCACTCTTGACTTCTGTTCCTCCAGCAAGGTGCAAGCTTCACTTCCATATGTTAGAGTTGGTATCACAATTCTGTCATGTAGTAACTTTTTCACTTCCATGCTTACTTCCTTGTTTCTTATCACAGCTTTAACTACCCAAGTACTTAAATGCACTAAATGCACTCACATTTTCCATTTCCTCCTCATCCAGGCTCACTGTACAGTACATTCACTGACTTCATTTCTCTCGAAGACCATAACTTTACTCTTCCCCACATTCATCTTTAGATTCCGTTTCTTACACACACTTCCAAACTCATCCCCCAAGCCTTGCAGCTCCCCTTTGTCTTCACTTAACAACACATTATCATCTGCAAACAACAATACTGGGAGTTTCCAAACACTACCCTCTGTCACTAGGGCCGCTCCACCATCCACTTCCCTAACTTGTATCTCTTTTATGACCCCATCCAATTACAGACAACAACCATGGAGACATGACACATCCCTATTTCAATCCAACCTTCAAACAGAAAAATTCACTCTGTTCACTATCCACACGCACTACAGCCTTAGCACCCTCATACATACTCTCCACAGCATTCAACAACTTCCCATCCACTCCATGTACAGTAGGATCTTGCCAAAAACAATTTCAACAATACGTTTTCAGCAATAACGGTAAATTAAAATAGATACCCAGTTTCCATAATAACGTTTGAATTCACTCAATTAACGGTTATTTTGCGGGAAATGTCTGGCTGCATCTTGGATAGCGTTGTTGCTCCTTCAGGTAAAGGTACACTTTACTTGAAGCAGTAGAAGGACCTTACCAACTCAATTCATATTTCCAGATGACTGCATTTATTTACAACTCTTGTGTTATGCTTATGTCGGTCCTGATTGGTTTCCTTGACCCGACCCGACCCACGTCCCATTCCACTTGCCAGCCCTCCCACAGCCTGCCTCAGTGTTCTGTGGATTGTCGCTGTGATAAGAAACTTTTATTTGCTTATTTCCTTGCTCCTCATTCTCTCTCAGAACTCTGAGCACGTGGTTCCAAACTAACTTTAGTTATGCCTAAGCACTTAGCACCCTGAAAGTGCTATGAACACAAGAAAAGCATTTATTCCAAAGGAAAATGTAAAGCTGTTGGACAAAGTGGCGTATGGTGTGCAAATGATCAGATACAATGAGTCGGGTGTGTTTACGTTGTGGATAGTTTGTTTGTTGGGGGGATAAAATTCGTGTTTTTGCCCTTGGAGCTATGAGTGGGGGGGTGGGGCCTTTGTGCCCGAATTTTGTTATAAACTGATGGTCTTTAGCTGAGAAAATTCGGCTCTTATGGTATGCGAAGACACTATATGTTGACATAAATAGTTAGGTGAAATAATGATATCAGTTCAGTTCTTGTGAATTACTGTATACTGTCATTTAAATTATACTGCTTGGCTGACTTGTTTATTATTCATGATTACTGCATTCGTGTGTATCTGAGAAGTGAGAAGTACACAATCAGTTCATGCTGACAACTTCAGCATAGTTTTTTTTTTCCTTTACTGTTCATGATTAATGACTTTCAAAAACATTTTCACTTTTTTTTTTTTTTTTTAGAGTGTCCCGTAAATTATTCTTGGCGAAATATGCATGATACTTGGAGGCCATTATTCACATGTTGATTGGTGATGAGGACTTTCAAGAGGTTTTGTGGCAATCCTTGGTGGTTAAAATTTTTATGAGGAGTATTAGGAGGCAAAGCTAGTCGGTTAGGTTTGGTTAGAATGCACTGTGTCACGTCAGTGAGTATCGTTTGTAAACACACGTCTTGGGTGTCTTACATAAGACATATAATAACCTATCTTTAAATATATAACTCCTTTAAGGTCTGTTTTATATTACTCATGATGATTTAATAACTAATCTTATTTCAGCTACAAATAGTAGTGATAGCAGGGCTTCAAATGGGACAAATGGGTAAAACTCCTGGGGTGGCAGCACCAATAATCCCTTTATACATGTATTTCAATGTCACACAAATAATGTTTTCGCTAATAACGGCATTTTTCTGGCACCAATTAAATGTTATTAGCGGGATCCTACTGTATTCTTGATAGTTTCCACAATCCTTGTCTATCCATCGTTATATGCTTTCTCCAAATCCATGAAGGGCCGCATACAACTTCTTTCCCTTCTCTAGAAACTTTTCCACTAAAAGTCTAAGGATGAATATCTGATCTACACAACCTCTTCCCTTCCTAAAACTATGGAGAAACCAGTAGGGGCATAGAAATAAGGCTGAGGGAGCAAGAAGATGATGTAAGACATCATCGGATAACTAGTGCCCTGGTCAACCACATAGATGTAAAACATCATCTGCTAAAATGGAGTTGAACAGAAATATTAGAGAAAAATATAACAAAGGCACAATGAAAAGCTTTGGACGCACTCTATACAACAAACAATAAAAATAATAACAACAAAAGAGTAGGTGATGTGGTGTGGTCTCACATAGCAGTGCAGATGATCAGGTCAGATAGGGAAAGGTACTGGACAAATCAGCAACCTGCAGACTAAGGATTAACCAAGAGTGCTGTGATCCAGAACCCGACCATATATGTCAGACTGACTCCGGGAAAGTTCATTCCTCTGAAGAAACCTCTGTGCGAAACTAGTCAGGAATAAACTTATGTCTCAGACTCATGTTTCTCTACACCACTCATATACATTCTCATTTATATCAGTGTATGTTCCACAGGTTGGCTTGGATGATGTAGAAAAAGACAGATTCTGGGATGATTTAATATGTGTGGTAAGTGGAATGGGGGATGATGAGATTGTAGCTTTGGGAGGGGACTTAAATGGTCATATTGATGAAGCAGCTCAAAGATATGAAGGGGTACATGGGGGATGTGCATATGATATGAGAAATGAGGAAGAGGAAAGGATACTTGCATCTGGGGAGGCAAGAACATGACTGTACACAACATGCACTTTAGGAAAAAAGAGTATGTTGATTACATATGAGCCTGGGGGCAATAGCTGCCAGACAGACTATTTCCTGGTCAGGGGGGCTGATAGGAGGTTGGTGAGGGATGTTAGGCTGATAGGAGGTTGGTGAGGGATGTTAGGTTGATAGGAGGTTGGTGAAGGATGTTAGGCTGATAGGAGGTTGGTGAGGGATGTTAGGCTGATAGGAGGTTGGTGAGGGATGTTAGGCTGATTGGAGGTTGGTGAGGGATGTTAGGCTGATAGGAGGTTGGTGTGGGATGTTAATGTTATAGGGAGCAAAGAGTGCAGCAACACAAAGTATTGATATGTGACGGGACCCACGCACCTAGGAGAAAAACATGGAAGTCGAAAAACCAAGCAGTATGGGATGCCTTCTACAGCAAGATGATTAGAGTGGTGGGTGAAAAGGGAGCTGTTGACAGAAGTGCTACTGAACAGTACAGAGCTCTCAGGAACAATCTCCTGAGAGGTACTGATTCAGTGTGTGGATGGACCAGGGCCACCCCCACGACACTGGGTAACATGGTGGTGGGATGAGGGTGTAGAAGCTGCAGTTAAGGAGAAAAGAAGTCTTCTCCAGGAATGAAAAAGGGATGGTAACAAAGAGGAATACCTGGCTGCAAAGCTTAGGGCTAGAAAACAGGCATACAGGGCAAAATCTGAGTCACAGAGACTAGTACTGGATAACCTGAATAGTGTTGAAAGGAAAACTATGATATTTAAAGTGGCAAAACAGATGAAGAGAGAAAACAGGGGTATCACAGGTGAGCAGTGTGTGAAGAATGATGAAGGAAAGGTAGTGGTGAACAGTCAGGATATTAACCCTATCAGGTTTCTGGGCTGGGCATATGATGTCTGTGCTAGAGTCAGCCACTCTCACCCTGACCCACATCTTCACGGTGCAATATTTTTCTTTGATCCCTCTGTGTAAATACACTTTTCATGATAAAATGTTGGTTTTGTTGCCATTTTAAAGCTGTAAAGTTGTACTTTATTGTAGTATGTTAAAAAAAGGAGAACAAAGAAAACAATGTTAAAATGATAAGTTGAAGTTAGGCAAAACTACAGTCAATTACCCTTACAATGATATACAGATTATGGTAATTTTTGCATTTTATTGCACGGTAAAATGAAAGGAAAGAGATGCACAATTTTATTTTAGTCTCGGCCCCATAATTGTTTCGCAATCTTTTTCTTTAATCGGTCAGTGTAAATACACTTTTTATGATAGGATGCTGGTTGTGGTGCTATTTTGAAGTTGAACAGTTGTACTTTATTGTAGTACAGTAAGACCTCACTATAACGGACTAATTGGGGCTCAGGCCAGTCTGAAATATGCGATTTTCCGATAAAAGCGACATCCGGACTTACCCCTGCTAATCCGGACTTTTTCCGATATTTCAGACATTAGTCCGGATTGCATCAGTGGTTTTCACCACCATTGCAGTATTGTACTGTGTTATACCTTCACTACATTGATCAAATAGTATAATAATACTGTATGTGCACTGAAAAACATGTCTTTTACTTGTCTTATTGTGGTGAAAATAGCTGAAGTTGTCAGGCAGTCCGGACTGCTTTCTGGCTATATCGGACTTTTTCCGATATATAGGAGTTTAGTCCGGTAGCTCCTCGAGTCCGATAAAAGCGAATTCTGGTCTACTGAAGTCCGTTATATTGAGGTTTTACTGTACTATGTGGTCAAAGAAAATAAAAAGTCAAAGCGATGAGCTGAAGTTAGACAAAAACCAAAAATTTTATACATTGCTGTACAATAATATTCACCAAAAATAAAGTGATAAAGAAACAAGGCCATGACACAGACCAGCTGTGCAGTACCCATCATGCATAGAGGATCCATCCCGTGACATCACGCTTGAGCCGCTTTGTTATGATGCGTAAATGCGATTTGTGGTGAATATTTTACAAAAGTTTCTTTAAATGACAATTAAAAGCATCACGGAATCTCTGAGGTTGGATTTGAAACCAACTGCTGAGTGAGGAGTTTGACTAGAACAGGGAAGGTTTGTTGTCCATGGATCCGGTGTTTGGCCCTTGGCCTTTGATTGATTCTGCTACTGTGAGCACAGCAATAGGCAGGATACAAGTAGGGAAGGCAGCAGGTATGTCTGAGTTGACTGCTTAAATGCTGAAGGCCTTAGGAGGTACAGTTCATTACTGATTTGATAAATGTGATTATATACGAGTATGTAGTCCCAGATGACTGGCTGAAGAATGTGATTGTAAATGTGTACAAGGGGAAGAGTGATGCCCTGGAGAGAGGAAATTATAAAAGCATATAACTTTTAGACCAGATAATGAATGTAATGGAGAGAGTTCTAGAAGGTATGACTAAAGAGAAAGTGAATACTGATGAGATGCAGTTTAGGTTTATACACAGCAAAGGAACCACTAATGTCATATTCATTGTCTGACAGGTTCAGGAAAAATATATAGGAAAGAAAAGGGATCTGTACTTCATTTTTGTTGATTTGGAGAAGGCCTTTGACAGTCCCAAGGGAGGTGCTGAGGTGGGCAATGAGAAATCTTGGGATTGAAGAGTGGGTGGTTAGAGTGGTTATGGCTATGTATGTCGGTACTCACACCCAGGTGAGAGTGAATGGAGCGTTGAGTGGTGAGTTTTTTGTGAAGATTTGTGTGCATCAGGGGTAGGTCTTGGGCCCCTTGTTGTTTATCATGGTGCTTGAAGCCCTCTCACATGACTTCAGAAATGGATTCTCGTGGGAGATGTTGTATTCCGATGATTTGGTGTTGATTGGAGAGAATGAATGGGAGATGGAGGAAAGATTTAGGAAGTGGAGAGATGGTATGGGGCACAAGGGCATGAGAGTAAATGTAGATAAAACAAAGGTGATGGTATCTAGGATTGGTGGCAGTACTGTCAAAGAAGAGGGAGTGTGGCCATGTGCAGTTTGCCACAAAGATCTGTCTATCTATCTATTGCCAGACACCTTAATCCCGTACGGGCTGGCCACACATAAATCGCCTCCATGTCGCTCTGTCCCCTGCCATTTCACTGCCCTGCTCCCAGCTCTCTCATATACCTCTCCACTCCATCCCTCAATCTCATCCTCGGTCTCCCCCTCCCCCCCTCCACCTCACTCACATACACTCTCTTCATCAGTCTGTCACTCTCTATCCTCTCCACATGGCCAAACCACCTTAATGTGTTTCTCCTAATGCTTCCCATCACATCCACATCCACACCACAACGCTCCTTCACTTCCTCATTTGTCAGTCTTTCTCTCCATGTGACTCCACATGCTCCTCTCAAATAACTCATTTCCACTGCTCTCACTCTTGACTTCTGTCCTTCCAACAGGGTCCAAGCTTCACTTCCATATGTTTTGGTATCACAATACTGTCATGTAGCAGCTTTTTCACTTCCATGCTCAATACCTTGTTTCTTATCACTGCTTTCAAGGAACCAGCAACCTTTCTTCCCTGCTGCACCCTTTCAAGCACTTCACCCTCCAGACTTCCATCTTTACTCATCACACTACCCAGGTACTTAAATGTACTCACATTTTCCATATCCTCCCCATCCAATCTCACTTTACATTCACTGACTTCACTTCTCTCGAAGACCATAACTTTACTCTTTCCTACATTCACCTTTAGATTCCATTTCTTACACACTCTCTCAAACTCATCTACCAGGCCTTGCAGCTCCCCTTCTTCTTCACTCAACAACACAGTATCACCTGCAAACAACAGTACAGGGAGTTTCCATACACTGCCCTCTCTCACTAGGGCTGCTCCAACATCCACTGCCCAACCTTGTATCTCTTTTATGATCCCATCCATATACACACTGAACAATCATGGAGACATGACACATCCTTGTTTCAATCCAACCCTCAAATGGAAAAATTCACTCAGTTCACCATCCACATGCACTGCAGCCTTAGCACCCTCATACATACTCTTCATGGCCTTCAGCAACTTCCCATGTACCCCATATATTCTTATTACTTTCCACAATCCTTGTCTATCCACCCTGTCATGTGCTTTCTCCAGATCCATGAAGGCTGCAGACAACTTCTTTCCCTTCTCTAGAAACTTTTCCTCTAAAGATCTAAGAATGAATATCTGATCTACAAAACCTCTTCCCTTCCTAAAACCTCCCTGTTCTTCTCAAATTAATTCCTCTGTTATTTCCCTAACTCTGTCAATAAGTATCCTACCATATAATTTTCCTATTACACTAAGAAGGCTAATTCCCTTATGATTACCACACACTTCTTTTTCCCCTTTTCCTTTGTACAGGCAAATAATTATACCTGACTTCCAATCCTCCGGGACTCTGCCTTCCTCCCAGGCCAATCTGCATACCTTCCACATCCGTTCTACTACTATCTCTCCCCCATGTTTCAGCATTTCACCATACACTTCAACAATTCCTGGGGCTTTCCCCAATTTGACTTTCTTCATTGCTTCCACCACTTCCATCTTACTGATTTCTTCCTCTCTATTCACAGCCCTCCTTCTCCCAGCCATTTCCCAGCTACTTATATTTGCATTACTTTCATTCTCTATGTTGAACAATTCATTAAAGTGTTCTCTCCATCTGTTCACTTTTTCTCCCTTCTCCACTAGTAATCTACCATTTTTATCTTTCACACCCCAACTAATTTCATTGGCACCCTGTCTAACTCTCTTTACCTCTTTCCAGAACATTTTCTTACATTCCCTCCACTTTACACTCAAATTCCTTCCAAATACCTCATCCATTCTCTTCTTACTCTTACTTATCTCATCCACTCTCTTCTTACTCTTACTAATCTTTTCACCTCTCTCCTCCTCTCTACACATAACTCTCTCTTCCGTCTCTCAACTTCTTCGACGCCTCTGTTCCTCATCCACTCACTATATGCTTTCTTCTTTTGTGCCACAGCCTCTCTCACCTCTTCAGTCCACCATGCTGTTTCCTGAACTCTCTTTTGTCTTCTCTTCACCCCACACACCACCTCACATGCTGCACAGATTTCTTCCGTGAATACAAGTATCTTGCATACATCTTCCACGTCCCCCATCTGCTCCAATCTATATTTACCCAATCGCTCCTCCACTTCCCTTTTACATTCAGCCTTTACTCCATCCTCTTGTACCTTTTCTACCCTCCTTGTAAGAACTACTTCCTCCTGTCCTTACCTTCTTCTCTTCCTCCATTTTGTTTGGACCTTGATTCTGACTGCCACCAAGTGGTGGTCAGAAAGTCCACTCCCCCAACTTCTATATACTCTTGCATCCATTACACACCTTCTCATCCTTTCATCCACTCACACATAATCATTCATTGCCTTCCGTTCATTTGGTTCATCATCCACTCTTCTCATCACTCGCCATGTATACCTATGGATGGAATTACTTCTCATAAAGATGTGGGAAGTAATTTAATCTTGTGCAGTGTTTATGATAAGTGGGTGCGTAAGAGATATAGCAGTACTAGAGGCAGACTGCGAGATAATGCTGATTACATGTGTGCAGTGTGTAAGGGAAAACTTGTGAAGATTGTCAGATGTGAAAGGACTGATCTTGCTGGTGTGTCTCTTGAGTGTAAGAATGAGTTTTGTTACTTGGGAGACAAGTTATGTGCTTGAATTAGGGCTGGAGCTAGTGGCTAGAGTGAGGTGTGGTTGGAAGAAGTTCACCGAGCTGTTGCCAGTCCTGACATTGAGAGGACTCTCCCTAAGTGCTAAATGGTCTGTGTATGTGATATGTGTTTGAAGTGAAATGCTGTATGGTAGTGAGAACTGGGTAGTAAAGGAAGAGGATATCTGCAGGCTCAAAAGTACAGAAACATCAATGATTAGGCAGATGTGCTGTGCGTCCTTAAATGTGAGGCCTGAGGGGGGGCTAGGTTTACAATGGAAGAGTTAAGAGGATGGATGGGACTGGAGTGCGCTGGTATTGTGATAAGGAGAGGTAGAGTGAGATGATTTGGGCATGTGGAGAGGATGGGGGATGACAATTGGGTGCAAAATGTGAGAAGTGTGAATGTTGGGGGTTGGGTTGCAAAAGGCTGACCGAAAAAGACCTGGGACGAGGTCATAGTGTGTGACCTCAGGGATAATGGGCTGACTGGGAAGGCTGTCAGATATCAAGCAGCAAAAGAGCCACCATTAGGTGACAGGCCGATGCATGGAAGCATGTCGGCGCCTTTATAAATGAAATGAACAGACTGATGGCATGGGAAAAAGAAACAGTTCCCCACTGTACCACTGGGCACCACTTGCAACCAGCCTCGTGCATCATTCTGCCACATGGCATCACACTGAGATGGTCGAGTCTGTATTTCTGATATTTTTCCTTCATTTGTGCACATGACTTCTGATTCTTGGAAGACTGTCATTGCACTACTGTTGAAGTAATGAAGGCCACAGGTATATCTTGTTCAATCCAACAGATTCTGACAAGATTTAGGCATGCACCGAGTCTCGTCAAAATCTGTCCTGTCTCCTACCGTTGAGTCAAGAAGCAAATTGTGTGAACATGTGTCAGGACTTGAAAGAGCAGTTGAGAAATGACCGAGAATTTCTTTCAAATGTCATTACAGGTGACAAGACCAGGGTTTAAGGGTATGACCCCGAAACCAAGCAGCAGTCCAGTCAGTGAAAGACACCAACTCCAAGACCAAAACACACACATCAGGTCAAGTCCAACATCAAGACAATGTTGATCTTGTTTTCTGACACTCCATAAAGAATTTGTTCCCTGTGGACAGACTGTGAACCAGCAGTTTTACATTACAGTGCTGAGGTGTCTACGAAAAAGCATCAGCGCAAACGTCCAGAGAAGTGGCACACTCGGAAGTGGTTCTTCTAACACGACAATGTCCCATCACACACCACTCTGTCAGTTCAGCAGTTTTTTGCCAAAAACAACACTGTTGTTGCTCTGCACCTTCTGTACTTGCCAATCTTGTTCCCTGTGATTTATTCTTGTTCCCCCATGATTAAGATAGAACTGAAAGGCAGAAGATCTGACAACTTAGAAGAAATCCAAGAAAAAATGCAGAAGTCTCTGGACAAGGTGACAAAAGATGATTACAGGAAGTGTTTCCATGAATGAGAAAAGAGCTGGGACATGAGTATAGTGTCTCAAAGGTAGTACAGTACAGTAATTTGAAGGAAACTAAAATGGATTTACTGTAAGCTTTGTTATGAAGTTTTAGGTAACACTTCCAGGTTTTGGGGTCCTCCTTCGAATGCAGCTAAGGGGTAAGCACACCTGATCTCTCTCATCTGAAATGTCTGGACTAGGTAGTCTAGGCTAGCCATGAGCCCTTATGCTCCTGATGGGGTACTCGTGGACTGGATGTTGGATGGATGAATGAATGCATGAGTAAATGGATGTATAACCCACACCACTGGCAACACTGCTGACATATCTTCTGTTCTTTCTGTTTCTGTGTCATGTGAAACTAGGTTAGGATTATCATGATACAGCTAGAAGGGGCCACTTATATCACTTGACTAAATGTTGCCTGACCACAGCTCGATACAAGCCACTGTGCATCTTGATGACTGATCATGTGAATCAAAATGATCCAAGCTAACTGGGATAACTGTCCTTCAGAATGAATGCAAAATAATTTGTATTCTATGATAAATCACTTATATATGTATTTTTGTCTTTAGCATAAGGGAATAACTCAATGTACTACAGAAGTAATGCAATGAGTCCCAAAGAAAAGAGCTAGGGAACCCTGTGAAAATATAGGCATATTTGAGAAGTTAACTATGGTACTTACATCAATATACTGCAGTGAGTCTTCAAGGGATGGTATTGTGACAAGCAGAGCACCCTTCTTCACATTGGAACGCAAGAAGCTCCAGATGCGTGCCTGCATGTTAGGAGGCATAAAGAACTCAAAGACATTGTTCAGGCAAATTATGTCAGCCACTCTCACTACCTCCCCATGATCCTGAATGTCACCAGCCAGTACTTGAATGCGGTCCTGGAAATGAAGAATGGCAGGCGATAAGGTTTCAGTGTTTGGAGTTGCATGAGTATTCTCTTCACTAAACTTGACAGGTTCCTATACACTCATCATCATCATCCGCATCTCATTCCCACCGTAGGGCAGGGTGAGAAGTAGCAATGTCCAGACAGCCAAAGTTTGCCCAGTTAAATGGGCCACACTTCCATTCACCCATCATTCAAGCCTTCAAAATCCTGGCTCCATTAGGGGGGGGGAACACGTTCAGTAGCTTCACATATACCTATCTGAGAGAACCAATCCGAACGCTGTCACGTTAAAAAGGGGTGGCAAATCCCTGCTTATGCGCTTCTCCTCACAAAATTCATCCATCCAGCTGGGTCTTTTGTCAGTCCCTTAGCCTCACCAACTTCCACACATCTCTTCCTCACACACTTATCCACCATAACCCTCCACCTTCTTCCTGGTCAACCTTGCCTCCTCCCTCCTTCAGATTTGCTCAGATATACCTTTTTCACTACTCTACATTCTCTTCGCATGATCAAACCATCTCAGCACTCTCCTCGATTCTAGTGTCCACAGACTTCCTCACTCCGCATCTTTCATGTATCACATTTTTTCGTAACCTATCCACTCTCTGTACTCCACATACATTTCTCAGCAGTCCCAACTGAACTGCTCTTACTCCTGACTTTTCATTTTCATGCCACACCATAGTCTCACTTCCGTATGTTAAAGTTGACACAAACACTCTATGTAAGCCTCGTGCAGCTGCAACATTCAAGCCTCTATTTCTCATCAAGGCCTTCATAGCACCAGCTACTTTCCTTCCTTGTGTCACTCTACTTTCCATTTCTTTTGCACATTTTCCTCACTTTTCTATCACTGTGCCCAGGTATTTGAACTCTCTCACCAATTCCAGTCTCTCTCCATTCACTGTAACATCACACAGGGAGTCACCTTCTCTCTTAATAACCATCACTATACTCGAATTTTCAACACTTACTCTGAAGGCAGGATGCTCACAGACATCTGTATATACAACAATTTAATTAAAACACTATATCACCTTCACTAAGAATGATGACGAAGAAAATATAAAAATGAACAGCTTTGAAAGTATGAGGCCTAAAAACACATATATTGTGAAACATTTTGCTCACTAATGAATAGCTTCCTAGTTACTTAAATCCCATAAACTACCTTCCTATTCTCTCTCTCTCTCTCACACACACACACACACATACACATACACATACACACAAACACACACACACTTATTTACTTAAAAATGTCCCACACAGAATATAATATATGATACCCATAAGACTGGTGTGTTTCTCATTGTTTTTGGTGCCAATATGTGACTGTGCACACCAATCCTGGATCTGCAAACTTTGCCAAACAGCTGGCATATCATGTCCATGTTTGTTAGGAGAACTCTGTTCTGGTTGTGCCTCCACTGTCTGCACTCTTCTCTCGCCAGGTTCCAAGCTTCTTTGAGATGGGTGGTTCCTTCGCTGCGGAGGGCACACAATTGTTTTTTGTCCAAGGCATTGGTTTTAGGGTCTTTCGGAATGATGCTGCATTTCTTCAGAGTTGTTCTTGTATGACCTTTACGTAGTTTTTTCTGTCCCCCAGGTTCTGGTGTGCCACAGAGAGTTGGCCATACAGACCCTGGTGGGGAAGGCAGTGCTCATGCATATGGAAAATGTGTCTGATCCATCTCAGCAGTTTTTTAGCCAGCATGGTTTCTATGGTGGTTGACTTTGCCTGCTGGATAATTTGCAAGTGAGGGACTTTATCCTTCCATGTGAGTCCTAGGATGCGCTGCAAGCACTGAATGTGAAATGACTCAAGCTGTTTGATGTGACGCTGGTAGGTAATCCAGGATTCAGCACCGTATAAGAGGTTGGAGAGGCATACGGCCATATATCGCTCTGGTACGGCCTGTGGACCCTCCAAAGAAACGCTGCCTGTGGCACTTTCGAGCTGCAGATTGGCAGGCCCTCAGGCAGTACTTCTTTGATTTTCCTTGGAATGATTAATGCTTCCATGCCCGGGAGCCATCTCAGTGCACCTTGTGCATTACGGAGGTTATTCTCTCAGGCATGGAAGCATACATAAGCATACATTGTTTTCTCATATCCTCTGACTAATGCAAGAAAGCCTTGGTTTAATCATGCTTGCTCTAATGCTGTCCGCAACAAGGAGAGGGCCTATAAAAGGTACTGGAGCCAACCCTCCCCTGAATCACATTGTTTTTTATATTTCTGCCCGGAATCGTGCTAAGTCTGTTCTTCGCTCTGCTAAAAATAATTTCATCTGTGCTAAATGTTCCCAACTCTCCAACTCGAATTCTTCTCACTCCTTCTGGCACCTTGCCAAAAAACCTTTCTAACAACTTTGCCTCATCATCCTTCCCTCCTCTTTTCTACTCTGATGGCTCTGTAGCTATTTCTTCTACTGATAAAGCAGATCTCTTCGCTCAGACTTTCTCCTCCAATTCCACCTTAGACGATTCCGGTGCTGTTACTCCATCACTTCCCCCCTCTGACTTCCTCTTGACTGACATTAAAATTTCTTCAGTTGATGTATCTTCTGCCATCACTAGCCTCAATACTAACAAGGCATATGGGCCTGATGGAGTCCCTCCTGTTGTCCTAAAAAACTATGCTTCTGTGCTTACACCCTGCCTAGGTAACTCTTTCGCCTTACCTTCTTGCTGGAAGTTTGCTCTCATTCAGCCAGTCCCAAAGAAGGGTGACCATTCCCAACCCTCTAACTATCGTCCAATTGCTTTAACATCCTGTGTCTCAAAAGTTTTCGAGTCAATTCTTAACAGAAAAATCTTAAAGCATCTTTCTTGTCACAACCTTCTTTCTGATTGTCAGTATGGGTTCCGTCAAGGATGCTCCACTGGCGATCTTCTCACCTACCTTTCAGATTCTTGGTCATCCTCCTTTCGGGACTTTGGCGAAAGCTTTGCCATTGCACTTGACATCTCAAAGGCTTTCGATCAAGTCTGGCATAAATCTTTAATTTCCAAACTGCCCTCCTATGGTTTCTATCCTTCTATCTGTGCCTTCATCTCTAGCTTCCTTTCTGGTCGTTCTATAGCTGCTGTTGTAGACGGCCATCGTTCTTCTCCCAGACCTCTCAACAGTGGTGTTTCTCAGGGCTTTCTCCTATCACCAACTCTCTTCCTTTTATTCATCAATGACCTTCTAAGCTGTACATCTAACCCTATCCACTCATATGCTGATGATTCCACCCTACACCTTTCCATTCGGTTTCCACAACGTCCATCTCAGCAGTTATTTCAACAAAAAAGGGATGAGGCTATGGCACACCTTATGTCTAACTTGGCTCGTACCTCTGATTGGGGTAAAAATAATCTTGTTATTTTTAATGCATCAAAAACTCAGTTATTACATTTATCAACCCAACAAAATCTTCCTCAGGATTACCCACTAATGTTTAATAATGTCCAGCTCAGTCCTGCATCATCCTTGAACATGCTTGGGGTTTCATTCTCTCAGGATTTGTCTTGGAAAGAACATATTACATCTCTTGTGAAATCTGCTTCCAAGAGATTAGGTGTGCTGGGCCGACTCTGAACTTTCTTTACCCCTGCACAGTTGTTGACCTTGTACACGGGTTTTATTCGCCCTGTATGGAGTACAACTCTCATGTGTGGGGAAGTTTCCCACATGCAGCTCTTCTCAATAGGGTGGAGTCAAAGGCTTTTCGTCTCATTAACTCTCCTCCTCTTACTGATTCCCTTCAACCTTTGTCTCTTCGCTGCACTGTTGCACCTTTATCTCTCTTCTATCGCTACTTCAACAGTCACTATTCCTCTGAACTGTCTGCTTGCATCCCTCCACCTCTACGACGGGCACGTAGTACCCGTCTAGCAACAAACTCTCATCCCTTTTCTGTCCAACTCTCTAATGCAAGAGTTAACCATTACTCCCAGTCCTTCATTTATGCAACTAGTCAACTCTGGAGCTATCTTCCTCTGTCTGTATTCCCTACTTCCTATGATCTCCAGTCTTTCAAACGCAGTGTGTCCAGGCATCTCGAAACGAATGGATCTTGAATTTGGCTCTCTTTTGTATTGTTTTTGCTTTTTCTTGGAGGGAACAGTATGTGGGCCCATGGCCTTTGGTTCCTTCTTGCATTTAAAAAAAAAAAAATACTGCACTGATACCTTCGTCTCGATTTTCAGGTTGATGTTTTCGAAGACTCTGGATCCGAGACATCCAAAACAGGCTGAGGTGTGACTGATTCGCGCAAGTTCTGCATCAATATTGTTTATCTGTAAGCACAATACCAAGGTAGTTAAATTCTCCACCTGTTTTACATTTTTGCCATTTATCTGAAAAGCGAGAGGCTCTGCTGTGCTGTTTCTTTGAGATATTACTTCTGTTTTACTAACATTTATTTGGAGCCCCAGTACATAGTATATGGTAGAGACAATGGTGAGACTCCATTGTAAGGCTTCTGGGGTATGTGCTGGGACAGCAGTCATCTGCGTATTGTAGTTCTATGAAATTTGCCTTTTCGGTCTCACACACACATCCATGCATGCATGCACACACACACACACACACACACACACACACACACACACACACACACACACACACACACACACACACACACACACACACACACACACACACACACACACACACACACACACACACACACACACACACACACACACACACACACACACACCCACA
>JAGKTI010003700.1:30818-55439 GCA_018397915.1 Birgus latro
TTGTCCGACTCTGGGCATAGGCTTCACAGCCTGCTAGCAAGGCCCAGCAGTCCTCCTGCATACCATACACCTCTACATGTCACCACTTCGGCGCTAACACCCACCGTCCATATTGAATGCATGCTAGGGCTATCTCATACAGGACTGGTGTATTGGTATTAGCTGGGGTATTTTTAGGACATGTTGGCGGGTTTCTGGTAGATCAGTAAAGCCTAATTTAATGAAATTCAAACCCTTAAACTGTTCCCTGCCCCAGCGTGGATTTGAACCTGGGTCCGTCGGGACTACAGTCCACCTCTCTACTGATCGAGCCACTGCCTTTAATGCATCAGGTCTTTTCAAGTTGTATAGCAACTTTTGGGTAATAAATGTATGATACCAAAATATGATTTCAATTAACACTGATAAGGGCTTAGTACAAAAAAAAGGTCTTCATAAAAGTGAAAAAATATATTTAACTTTAAAAAATCCAATTAAGTAAAATAATCACTTTAAATTTAAAAATTCTGTTTATTTGAACAGTGAGATATAAATATGCCTAATGGATGCACTGCAGCAAGTGGGAGGAAAAAAGACCCAGTATGGTACTCATTTGACAGAATTCCCAAAGGCACAAACAGGGTTGGAAAAAAAAATCACATTTAAAAAAAAAAAAAAAAAAAGGTGGATGGAGTGGTTGGTGAGTGGGGTGGGCCTGCAGAGATGGATGAGAATGGCAGTGCTTCAGTGGACATTTGTGCTGGGAGGGGGTTGGTGATAGCTAATACCCTCCTCAGGCACAAAATGATCCATAGGTATACGTGGCGAGTGATGAGAAGGGTGGATGATAAACTGAATGAACGGAAGGCAATGACTGATTATGTGTGTATGGATGAAAGGATGAGAAGGTGTGTAATGGATGCAAGAGTATACAGAGGTTGGGGGAGTGGACTTTCGGACCACCACTTGGTGGTGGCCAGAATCAAAGTCCAAACAAAATGGAGAAAAAGAAGGGAAGAACAGGAGGAAGTAATTCTTATAACGAGGGTAGAAAAGTTACAAGAGGATAGAATAAAGGCAGAATATAAAAGGGAAGTGGAGGAGCGATTAGGTAAATACAGACTGGAGCAGATGGGGGACGTGGAAGATGTGTGCAAGATATTCACAGAAGAAATCTGTGCAGCATGTGAGGTGGTGTGTGGGGTGAAGAGAAGATGAAAGGGGGTTCAGGGAATAGCATGGTGGACTGAGGGGTGAGGGAGACTGTGGCACAAAAGAAGAAAGCATATAATGAGTGGATGAGGAACAGAGGCGTCGAAGAAGTTGACAGATGGAAGAGAGAGTAAGAGAGAGTAAGAAAAGAGTGGATGAGGAAATTGGAAGGAATTTGAGTGTAAAGTAAGGGAATGTAAGAAAATGTTCTGGAAGGAGGTAAAGAGAGTTAGACAGGGTGCCAAAGAAGTTAGCTGGGGTGTGAAAGATAGTGGTAGATTACTATAGTCACGGTGCACGAATCTGAAGTTGTCATTATCGTACCCTGGCAACTTACCATTCAAAAGTGCGTCCGATTTCTTATCATGTTAAACACGAATCATATTATGCACGAATATACTATATACGAATATTATTATACACGAACATATTGTACATGAAATCAGATGCACTTTTGAATGGTAGGTTGCCAGGGCACAATAACAACAACCTCAGAGTCGCGCGCCACGACTATAGTGGAGAAGGGAGGAAAAAGTGAACAGATGGAGAGAACACTTTATTGAATTGCTGAACATAGAGAACGAAAGTAATGCAAGTATGAGTGGCTGGGGAATGGCTGGGAGAAGGAGGGATGTGGGAAGAGAGGAAGAAATCAGTAGGATGGAAGTGGTGGAAGGAATGAAGAAAGTTAAAATTGGGAAACTCCCAGGAATTGATGGAGTGTGTGGTGAAATGCTGAAGCATGGGGGAGAGATAGTAACAGAATGGATGTGGAAGGTGTGCAGATTGGTCTGGGAGGAAGGTAGAGTCCCGCAGGATTGGAAGTCAGGTATAATTATTCCCCTATACAAAGAATAATGACGAATAATGAAGGGTGGAACTTGAGACACCTTTATTAGAATCTCAGGCCACTCCACATTGCTCCACCTTGGTGCATTTGAAGTACTTGGGTAGTGCGATGAGTAAGGATGGAAGTCTGGAGGGTGAAGTGCTTGAAAGGGTGCAGCAGGGAAGGAAGGTTGCTGGTTCATTGAAAGCCGTGATAAGAAACAGGGAGGTGAGCATGGAAGTGAAAAAGTCGTTACATGACAGTATTGTGATACCAACTCTAACATATGGAAGTGAAGCTTGTACCCTGTTGGAAGGACAGAAGTCAAGAGTGAGAGCAGTGGAAATGAGTTATTTGAAAGGAGCATGTGGAGTCACATGGAGAGACAGACTAACAAATGAGGAAGTGAAAGAGCGTTGTGGTTATGGACTTGATAGGAAGCATTAGGAGAAACACGTTAAGGTGGTTTGGGCATGTGGAGAGGATGGAGAGTGAAAGACTGATGTGGAGAGTGTATGTGAGTGAGGTGGAGGGGGTTAGAGGGAGGGGGAGGCTGAGGATGAGATGGAGGGATGGAGCGGAGAGGTACATGAGAGAGGGGTGTGTGAGTTGGGAGCGGGGTAGTGAAATGGCGGGGGACAGAGCGACATGGAGGCGATTTGTTTGTGGCCACCCCGTGCGGGATTGAGGCGTCTGGCAATAGATAGATAGATAGACAAAAGAAAAGGGGAAAAAGACGTGTCTGGTAATCATAGGGGCAACTGCCTTCTTAGTATAATAGGAAAAGTATATGGTAGGATACTTATTGAGAGAGTTAGGGAAATAACAGAGGAATTAGTTGGAGAAGAACAGGGAGGTTTTAGGAAGGGAAGAGGTTGTGTAGATCAGATATTCATTCTTAGATCTTTAGTGGAAAAGTTTCTAGAAAAGGGAAAGAAGTTGTATGCAGCCTTCACGGATTTGAAGAAAGCATATGACAGGGTGGACAGACAAGGATTGTGGAAAGTATTAAGAATATATGGAGTACATGGGAAGTTGTTGAATGCCATGAAGACTATGTATAAGGGTGCTAAGGCTGCAGTGCCCGTGGATGGTGAACTGAGTGAATTTTTCCATTTGAAGGTTGGATTAAAACAAGGATGTGTCATGTCTCCATGGCTGTTTCAATCTGTATATGGATGGGGATATAAACGAGATACAAGGTAGGGCAGTGGATGCTGAAGCGGCCCTAGTGAGAGAGGGCAGTGTTTGGAAACTCCTTGTACTGTTGTTTGCAGATGATACTGTGTTGTTAAGTGAAGATGAAGGGGAGCTGCAAGGCTTGGTAGATGAGGTTGGGAGAGTGTTTAAGAAACAGAAGCTGAAGGTGAATGTAAGAAAGAGTAAAGTGATAGTCTTCGAGAGAAGTGAAATCAGTGAATGTACAGTGAGATTGGATGGGGAGGATATGGAGAATGTCAGTGCGTTTAACCCGCCCCGTCCCCCCGATGTACAATGCACGTCACACCCTAACCCATTTCTCACTCCCCCCAATGTGCATCGTACGCCAGTCAATTGCAAGGCCCGTCATTTGCACATTTTTCAAGATTCGCAGGTGATTTTTGGTAGGCATATGTGGGAGACCTTCCTCTATCCCCAGCAGGTGGCAACACTGCCTGACCCTGTGCAACCTCCCCCCCTCAGGGGGTGCGCCATTTTCTCGCAACTCACCTGTTAGCAGTGACCTGGCCAGTAAAGACACATAGCATCACTGTCTCTCCAACAACGAAATTCAACATGAAAGTGATTCCTGATGTGAAGGACAAAGATTACATGGCACCAGAGTTAGTAAAGAACAGAAGTAATGAGGAGGTAACATTGCCAAGGTAAGTGCAATATGTTGATGTGTTTGGGAAGGGAACAACGCTTATATCGCCTATATTATTGTGTGAAAAGCAATATACTCTTGTACTACATATAAATTCGTACCAAATAAATAAATATCTACGAGGCTGTGTGGTTTTGGTAAAGTTTCCCTCACATAGGGAGCGTCTTTTATGGAGTGCGGCATCATAGAAACCGGTGTCCAGGAGAGGGATCCCTTACCTGTTCTGGATATTTTTCACTTCAGGTGAGCGCTTTCTCACTGAATTTTCAATGTTTCTCACTAAAAGCGAATGTTTGAGCCAAAAAAAGACAAGTTAAAAATCGGTCGGGTTCTGAGAGTGGGTTGAGTAAAAAAGCGGTCGGGACGGGGCGGGTTAAGTACTTGGGTAGTGTGATGAGTAAGGATGGAAGTTTAGAGGGTGAAGTGCTTGAAAGGGTGCAGCAGGGAAGAAAGGTTGCTGTTTGCTTGAAAGCAGTGATAAGAAACAGGGAAGTGAGCATAGAAGTGAAAAAGCTGCTACATGACAGTATTGTAATACCAATTCTAACATATGGAAGTGACGCTTGGACCCTGTTGGAGGGACGGAAGTCAAGAGTGAGAGCAGTGGGAATGAGTTTTCTAAGAGAAGCATGTGGAGTCACATGGAGAGACAGACTGACAAATGAGGAAGTGAAAGAGCATTGTGGTGTGGATATGGATGTGATAGGAAGTGCTAGGAGAAACACATTAAGGTGGTTTGGCCATGTGGAGAGGATGGAGAGTGAGAGACTGACGAGGAGAATGTATGTGAGTGAGGTGGAGGGGGGGAGAGGGAGCGGGAAACCAAATTTGAGATGGGCGGATGGAGAGGAGAGGTATATGAGAGCGGGAGGTGTGATCTGGGAGCAGGGCAGTGAAATGACGTGGAACAGAGTGACATGGAGGCGATTTGTTTGTGGCCACCCCTTATGGGCTTACGGCGTCTGGCAATTGACAGACAGATAGACAGATTTTTTCCAACCCTGAATAAAACCTGGTCTCACTTTTCCATACATAACTGACATGAGATAATCCTATATAGCAAATATGAGGACAGTACCGATTACTTTAATTTCAGTATCTTTACACATGGTAATTCATTTTCATTACTTTCCCAATAACTGTCTATCTGTAGCCAGATGCCATAATCTCGTAAGGGGTGGCCATTTGTGTTTGAGATAGTGGTTTTACAGAGAGGGGCACTAACCCTCTGTCAACCCACTTGCTGACATGGAGGGAACACATGTGGGTTGGTTATATGGTTACCACCCAGTGTTACAAATGGTTTCCTGGCTTACAGGAAACCACTAGGTTTGTTACTCAATGTAAAGCCACCTGAAAATGAAAAATGAGTAGCTAATAAAAAGTGAGAGGAAAGATGGGAGACATAGGAAGAGAGGAGCAATAGCAAGTTATTAAAAACTTTTCCATGAATCTTATTCCTAATTATGATACTGGTACAGTACTTTCACTCATCTTAAATGTCAGGACCAACTTGCCTAGCCCAGGGCTCCGACGCTTCTCATGGGGCAACGTAAGATTGGATGATGGATGGATGGTACAATACTTATATACCATATATGGCACTCTTTGTTTCACTTCAAAAATAACACAATGATATAAAAGAATGACATGAATTATACATGGACAGAAAAGAATAAACTGTCTTTGCCTTAAATGAAATCTTAAAAAAAAAAAAAAAAAATCAAGCACACAATATCAAATGCTGCAACAAAAAAATATGAACAAGAAGCCTCAGACCAGGACTGACCAAAAGGTGACAACTAAGGACCGAACAAAGGACATGGTACAGATAGCTGCATGGAATGTATGGGGTGCAAATGATGAGGTGAAAGAAAGAGAGATTGTCCAGGTGCTTGAGGGTGCGAAAGTGGATGTACATGGATTAACTGAAACTAAATAAAGAGGTGAGAGAATGGGAGTATGGATGGGGTATATAAGCGGGAGTAGGTGAGAATGAGAGAGCAAAAGGAGTGTGTGTTGTTGTGAGTAACAGATGGAAGGAGAATATAAGAGAGCATGGATCAGTTGACTCAAGGATTGCGTGGGTACGATAGAAAGTGAGTACATAATAATAATAATAATAATAATAATAATAATAATAATAAACGGTTTATTAATAATGCAGTCCTGGGACTGAAAATTTGTACAGGGGGGTGGATTATATACCTTATTCTAGGAGCTAAAACTACCTAAATCTAAGACTTAACATGTAACTACGGTCTACTGTACATTGTTTATGCCTCGGATGATGGTGGGGATGGCACTTCGTCTGTACCTATCCGTGCGTGGGGCTTTCAAGGGCACGAGTTTGTTCGTGTGCCTCGTTGTTCTAGTGGGGGGCGGCGCGTCAGGTGGGAGGAAGTGCCGGTGCCGCTGACTGCTCAGTAAGCCTCCACCGAATATGGTGAGTGCTTGCTGGTATCTCTCGGCCAGCGTGGGCAGGCTCAGGCTAGTTAGGGCAGTGTTGTAGTTGACATATGCAGGGCCAAGGATGACTCTGCATGCCCTTTTCTGGACTCTCTCCAGCTGGTGTAGCTGAGTGGTGTTCAGGGAGGATGACCAAGCTGGAGAGGCGTAGACGAGTTTAGGGAGGATAAAGGAGGTGTACACTCCCCTGAGCTCGCTCGCCGGTGTTCCCAGAGACCTAAGCCTGCGCAGCATGTAGAGGCGGTAAGATGCTGCTTTCACCACACTGGCCACGTGCTGCCCCCAGGATAGATGGTCGTCCAGGACCACGCCAAGCAGCTTGAAGGTGTTGACTACCTGGAGTGGGTGGGGGCCGATGGTGAGCTGGGGTGGTGGTACAGCTGTTTTTGACGTGCAGACGTGCATCACCACGGTCTTGGTGTGGTTAATGGTTATACTGTTGTCCTGTGTCCACGTCTGCAGTCTGTCCAGCGTGCGCTGAAGCGACGTGTAGTCTGGCGCCCTGTTGTTAACGGTGATGCCGACAGTGCAGTCATCCACGTATTTCCAGCGATGTGGGGTGTCAGTGAGGGCGTCATTTATCATCATCAGGAAACACAGTGGCCCCATCTTGGTCCCCTGGGGCACCCCGCAGGTCAGCTGGCGAAGCGAGGAGACATAGCCCTGATAACGGACGGCCTGCTGGCGGTCAGTGAGGAAATCAGCCAGCCACGCTATCAGGTCAGGGTAGAGTCCCAGATTTATGGCCTTGTTAATGACAACAGAGTGATCTACAAGGTCAAATATGTGGGTGATTGTGTGTGTGGGTGTATGCGCCAACGCAAGATCGTGCAAGCAGAGTGAGAGAAGAGTTCTGGACAAATGTGGAAGCGTGCATGGAAAAGTTTGAAAGGAATGAGAGAGTGTTTTTGATTGGAGATATGAATGGAAAAGTAGGGAATGTGAAGATGGATGGAGTAGTCGGTGAGTGGGGTGTGCCTGCAGAGATGGATGAGAATGGCCGTGCTTTAGTGGATATTTGTGCTGGGAGGGGGGTTGGTGATAGCTAATACCTTCCTCAGGAACAAAGTGATTCATAGGTATACATGGTGAGTGATGAGAAGGGTGGATGGTGAACTGAATGAACGGAAGGCAATGATTGATTATGTGTTTGTGGATGAAAGGATAAGGAATGTAATGGATGCAAGAGTATATAGAGGTTGGGGGAGTGGACTTTTGGACCACCACTTGGTGGCAGTCAGAATCAAAGTCCAAACAAAATGGAGGAAGAGAAGAAGGTAAGGACAGGAGGAAGTACTTCATACAAGGAGGGTGGAAAAGTTGCAAGAGGATGGAAAAAAAGGCAGAATATAAGAGGGAAGTGATAGATTGGAGCAGATGGGAGATGTGGAAGGTGTGTGCAAGATATTCCTGGAAGAAATCTGTGCAGCATGTGAGGTGGTGTGTGGAGTGAAGAGAAGACGAAAGGGGGTTCAGGGAACAGCATGGTGGACTGAAGAGGTGAGAAAGGCTGTGGCACAAAAGAAGAAAGCATATAGTGAGTGAATGAGAAACAGGGGCATGGAATAAGTTAAGAGAGAGAAGAGAGAGCCATATGTAGAGAGGAAGAGAGAAGTGAAACGATTAGTAAGAGAAAGAAGAGAGTGGATGAGGAATTTGGAAGGAACTGAGTGTAAAGAGGAGGGAATGTAAGAAACTGTTCTGGAGAGAGGTAAAGAGAGTTAGAAAGGGTGCCAAAGAAGTAGTTGGGGAGGAAAAGATAAAAATGGCAGATTACTAGTTGAGAAGGGAGAAAAAGTGAGCAGATGGAGAGAACACTTTAAGGAATTGTTGAACACAGAGAATGAAAGTAATGCAAGTATAAGTGGCTGGGGGATGGCTGGGAGAAGGAGGGATGTGAGAAGAGAGGAAGAAATCAGTAGGATGGAAGTTGTGGAAACAATAAAAAAAGTTAAAATGGGGAAAGCCCCTGGAATTGATAGAGTGTGTGGTGAAATGCTGAAGCATGGGGGAAAGATAATAGTAGAATGGATGTGGAAAATAAGCAGATTGGCCCAGGAGGAAGGTCGAGTCCCAGAGGATTGGAAGTGAGGTATAACTGTACCCCTGTACAAAGGAAAAGGAAAAAGACGTGTGTGGTAATCATAGGGGCATTTGTCTTAGTGTATTAGGAAAAGCATATGGCAGGATACTTATTGACAGAATTAGGGAAATAACAGAAGAATTACAGTAGGCGCGGAAAGTGTTGACGCTATCTTAAAAAAAGAAAACATTCTTGTGGTTAGCAAGGAGAAACAAATAAATTAACACTTACCATTGAATTTAGTATTTACTGGCATTCCCTTCACCTTTATTATCTTCTTAAGGCATCTGGGGAGACTGATGGCGTAGTTTTGCAGAACAGACGGACTAAAACTGCTCCATAGCTGCAGCCTCAAGTTTAGGCAAAGATGATGTGTCCATACTACGCAGCTGCCGCTTCATGTGCGCCCATAAATTCTCAATGGGATTGATATCTGGGCTGTTTCCGGGCCAATCTCGAATAAAGGGAACCTCACAGTCTGTTAGCCACTGTTTCACTGACTTTGCAACATGTGCAGGGGCAGAATCTTGCATAAATACTCTTGCCTTGGTTTTATCAAAAGAGTCACTTAAAACATCACATAAGAGCTCCAAATAATTGTTCTGGTTCACTTTTTCATTTGCAGGTAGAATTACCAACTCACCAACACCATAATATGTAAAGCAGCCCCAAGCCATGAGCGAGGCTGGGTATTTAACAAACTTGGAAGTGTACTTAGGATCCAGGGGGTCACTGCATGGTTTGCGGTACACTCGTGATGAAGGGGTACCAGTGACAGTAAATGTTGACTCATCACTCCAAAGCACAGTTTTCCATTGCTCCTCACTCCAGGCAAGATATTTCTTACAAAAATTTACTCTCTTTTTCTTCTGAAGTGCAGTTAGCAGTGGTTTTTTATGAGCACAAAAACTCCTGTAGCCCAGATCGTCATGGAACAGTTGCTGCACACTTCTGACAGACACATCTGCCAGCAACTGTGGGTTCTTTTCTTTTAAAATCCATGCTGTTAGCCTTGGATCCTTGCTAACTTGCCCTGAGATCAGCTGACGGGTCCTGAAGGTTGTCTTACGAGGTCTCCCAGGCTTGGGAAGTGGGATGGGAGGAATGGCCTCCCCACTGTCCTTGAACTGCTTCACCAGTCTCTGCACTGTCCTCAGTCTAACACCATCTGATTTGCAATAAATGGGAGTTTGTGGCCACCTTTGTACAAAGTAATCACTTCCACATGTTTGTCCTTGCTTGTGGTTACTTTAGGCATGATGAGAATGTGGTAGGTAACCAAATAACTGTGTTATTTGAGTCAAAACATGCCCTTGTGGTGCATCACACACAGAGACAATCCTCCTCCTGTGGCTGCCCAAACATTACTGAGCCTGCTCCTGTGGTGCCAAACCTATCAAGCAGGGTTGCCAGCTCCTGTTGAAAAAGCGTCAGCTCATTTCGCATCACAGGGGAGGGAAGTATTGACCCTACTTCACTTAACGCGAAGATGAATGATGTCGGTAAAAAAACGTCAATACTTTCCGCGCCTACTGTAGTTGGAGAAGAACATGGAGGTTTTAGGAAGGGAAGAGGTTGTGCAGATCAGGTATTCATTCTTAGATCTTTAGTGGAAAAGTTTCAACAGAGGGGAAAGAAGTTGTATGTGGCCTTCATGGATTTGGAGAAAGCATACATATGGAAGCAAGGGATGGACCTTGCTAGAGTGTAACAAGTCAAGAATGAGAGCAGTGGAAATGAGTTACTTAAGTGGAGCATGTGGAGTGACATGGAGGGACAGGTTGACGAATGAAGAAGTGAGGGAACGTTGTGGGGTGGATGTGGATGTGGTTGAGAAGATTAGGAGAAATACACTGAGGTGGTTTGGACATGTGGAGAGAATGGAGAATGAAAGACTGACTAAGACGGTGTATGTAGGTAGGGTGGAGGGAGGGAGTAGAAGACCAAGGATGAGGTGGAGGGAAGGAGTTCAGAGGTATATGAAGGGGAGAGCGAGCATAGGGAAGGGTAGGCAAATGGTGGGTGACAGACCGACTTGGAGGCGTTTTGTCTGCTGCCACCCTTTGCAGGATTAGGCCGTTGGGCTATAGACAGATAGATACATATGACAGGGTGGATAGACAAGGATTGTGGAAAGTGTTAAGAATATATGGAGTTGATGGGAAGTTGTTGAAGGCTGTGAAGAATACGTATGAGAGTGCTAAGGCTGCAGTGCGTGTGGATAGTGAACTGAGTGAATTTTTCTATTTGAAGGTTGGATTAAAACAAGGATGTGTCATGTCTCCATGGTTGTTCAGTCAGTATATGGATGGGGTTATAAAAGAGATATAAGGTCGGGCAGTGGATGTTGGAGCAGCCCTAGTGAGAGGGGGCAGTGTTTGGAAACTCCCTGTACTGTTGTTTGCAGATGATACTGTGTTGTTAAGTGAAGAAGAAGGGGAGCTGCAAGGCTTGGTGGATGAGTTTGGGAAAGCATGTAAGAAACGGAATCTAAAGGTGAATGTAGGGAAGAGTAAAGTTATGGTCTTTGAGAGAAGTAAAGTCAGTGAATGTACAGTGAGGTTGGATGAGGAGGGAAAGGAGAATGTGAGTGCATTTAAGTACTTGGGTAGTGTGATGAATAAGGATGGAAGTTTAGAGGGTAAAGTGCTTGAAAGGGTACAACAGGGAAGAAAGGTTGCTGGTTCCTTGAAAGCAGTGATAAGAAACAGGGAAGTGAGCATGAAGTGAAAAAGCTACTACATGACAGTATTGTGATACCAACTCTAACATATGGAAGTGAAGCTTGGACCTTGTTGGAGGGACAGAAGTCAAGAGTAAGAGCAGTGGAAATGAGTTATTTGAGAGGAGCATGTGAAGTCACATGGAGAGACAGACTGACAAATAAGGAAGTGGAGGAGCATTGTGGATGTGGATGTGGTACAAAGCGTTAGGAGAAACACATTGAGGTGGGTTGGCCATGTGGAGAGGATGGAGAATGAGAGACTGACAAGGAGAGTGTATGTGAGTGAGGTGGAGGGGGGGGGGAGAGGGAGGGGGATGCCAAGGATGAGATGAAGGGATGGAGTGGAGAGGTATATCAGAGAGGGGGTGTGAGCTGGGAGCAAGACAATGAAATGGCGGGGGACCGGACAACATGGAAGCAATTTGTTTGTGGCCACCCCTTTCGGGATTAAGGAGTCTGGCAATAGATAGACAAACAGAATACCATTCCTAGAACCTGAAATACTGAACTTGAACAACACTATTCATGGATATGGAAAAAAACAAACAAACACTGATTGTTACTAGTGATGCTCAACCTTGGTCCATCTGATCAAGCAAACCCATCGAGTGCTGGTCAGCAACTGCCTCTATGGGTCGTCACATAAACTTCCTACATTGATGATGATGTGTCTGCATAGTAGTGTGGCATGTGCTCCATTATATGTCATGTTGTGTGGGCATATTCTACAAGCAGGAGACATGTCATCAGTGGCAGAGCTGGGGGGGGGGGCCTTCAGCTATGAATGGTGTCCCTAACAGCTGATAACTAATCCATAATATATTTAATTTTTGATCAACTGGTAAAGAATGGTTTGAATCTATATACAGTAAGTCCTCATTTTTCGCTGTTTTGATGATCCGCCAAAACGTCGCGAAACGTGAAACGTTGAAGCGTGAAGTTAAGAATCAATGGGAAAAATAGATGGGCGTTCCAGTGGGACAGCTACCTACCCAGTCACAGTACTACAACACCAAACAGGCCCTACCCAAAATTAAATGTGGAGTGTTTACTAGTTGCTTATACAGCATAACAATAAACATGTACCTGAAATGACATTAGAACTGTTATAAAGAGCTGCAACACCAAAAATCCTTACCAGAAATAAACATTGGTATGAGTAGCAGGTGAAGGTGTGTTGAGGGTGGATGGGCTAGTCACTAGGTGACATGGGCCTCTCTGGGGAAGCCCTATCACCTAAGCCAAAGCCCTCAAAGTCGAATTCAGCTCCAGTAACTCCACTTCCTCTCTGTCCACTTCTCCTCCTTCATCCTCCTGTCACGTCTGAGTCTTGCATAATAGCAGCCACATTCTGTATCACATTAAAAAATCGTGTGATCCAGGCTTGTCTCTGCTCCAGTATGTTTCTGTTGTAGACTGCCATCACTTGAGACTTCAGATCATTCAAGTTGGATAGGATCTGGGTAGCCTCAGGCATAGTCCTGGTGTATGTCTCGAAGGTTGTTGCCATGTCGGTTATGGTGGACAGGCTGTGGGACAATTTCTGGGTGGTCATCTTCTCCTGTGCAGTGTGATCTGGCCTTTCATTCTCTTCACTAGAGTTGTTCTTCCTCTGTTATGTCAACCACACCTGAGTCTAAGTCGTAGTGTGTCAAGTGGTGTCTTACAGCAGTTTCGTCCACCTCTGCTGTGTCTAGGCTTGTGAGTCTGATCGCACTCTAAAAACTAACTCCATTAGGTGAATACTGATACAGTAACAAACAGTGTCACAAATAAAGGTTGAGGGGAAAAAACACACACACATTTACCTTATTGTTATTTTACGTGCACTCACCTGCTTGTTGAGAGATTCCGTGTTCTTCCTTAGGGGTATAATGCAACATAACAGTAACCAACGTTAACAATTTTCATTATAATACTGTATATTCTTTCCCTGAATTGTTCTAACTGACACTTGGTTGGTTAACGTTGGTTAACTCTAAAAACTAACTCCATTAGGTGAATATTGATACAGTAAAAAACGGTGGGACAAATACAGGTTGAGGGGAAAAAACACACACATTTACTTTATTGTTATTTTACGTGCACTCACCTGCTTGTTGAGAGGTTCCGTGTTCTTCTTTAGGGGTATAATGCAATGTAACAGTAACCAGCGTTACCGATTTTCATTACAATAATGTATATCCCCCTGAATTGTTCTAACACTTGGTTGGTTAACTCTAAAAACTAACTTCATTAGGTGGATATTGATACAGTAAAAAACAGTGGCACAAATAAAGGTTACAGGAAAAAAAACACAGACACATTTACTTTGTTGTTATTTTACGTGCACTCACCTGCTTTTTGAGAGTTGCTTTGTTTTTCCTGAGTGTCCTTATGGTGCTGTCAGGAGCCCCAGTCAAGTGACATATCTCAGGGCTGTCAACCCCTCCTCAATGAGCTGCAAAATCCTCTACTTGTCAGCCGCTGAGTACCGGCGATGCCTCTTGCCAACCCTGTACGGCCGCTTCTCTTTAGGCTCCAGCGCTGGCTGTGCAACAGCAACCTCAGCTCATCGCTTCGCACACTCTACCTCACTGGCACGCTGCATTTCAGACGTCTAGGTAAGGGTCAGGAATTCACGAGCCGCGAGGCGAGAACAGCACAAAAAACACGATGGTGAAGGGGTCTGTAGTACTGCCACTGTATCGATAGAGGGCAGGGTGGTTGCAAGATGGCCGCTAACATATGAACATCGGTATGAGTCGTCTGCTGAGTGTCGGCTGCCAGCTGGAAGCGGCGACGAAATTTGGGAGAAAATGACGAAGTTTGCGACATGTTGGAAACTTTTTCTTTTATGAAAATGAAGCGTCGAAGTAAAATGCAACGAAATACGAGGACTTACTGTATATTTTAATTTTGATCAATTGGTAGAGAATTGTTTGAATCTATAATTCATTCCAATTTCAATCAATCTGTAGAGATCTGTAAATGGTTTCCATCTAACATGAATTATTGGCTAAAGGTTTAAAATATTAACCACCATAAAAGTATCACAACCTGCCCCAAAATGCTTTCAAAATGCTTGTGAAATGTTAAAATCCGTTTTGCAGCCAGGGCTCTGCCCCGGACCCCACTGGGGGAGCTACCACTCACCCCAGACCCCCTAGCTTATTTCCTCGCACCTTCGGTGCTCGGCGCCCCTTACACTGACAAACAGCTCCTCCCCCCCCCTTTCCAAAATCCTGGATCCACCACTGCATGTCATCTGCAATTCCACACAACCTAAATCTAAGTTGGTAGTTGAGGAGTACTGGTAAATATATGTAACTGGTAACTGGTAAATATAATTCTGCATATCAGTGCAACTAAAATTCCAGTAAATATATACAAGCTGTGCCTTACTGCCAAACTGTTTGGAAACACATGGGAAATTCTTACCTGAAACTGATATTTATTGATAATGGTTTGTTGCACTTGGCATAATTCTTGATTAATTTCAACTCCTACTATTCTCTGGCATTTTGAATATATGTGTGCCTGGAAAGAAAAAAATATATACATATATAATTTCAGTATGTCTTCTTCTTTGTTATCAAATTACAGTAAGTACAGCTGTAAACTGAACAAAATTTCTTAGATTGTTTACAAAAGATATATTTCTTATTTTTAAATAATAGATAATTAAAAATGTATTTCAATATAAATATGCCAAAAAGAAAAAAATAATTACTACCAGTAAATAATGCCATCATCACCATCTTGACCTATTTTTTCCCGTCTCTAGATGGCATGAGGTAGTGACCGGAATGGAAAAAAACGAAAAACATAAACGTGGGAGAACTAATCAACTGCATGCCCAGAGAAATAGGCTAGACATTCATTCACTCACCATGCAAGCTCCCAGAATCTTGACTATCTCAAGAATAACACTACAAATAACCCATGTGGTACAACGACCATTCTTGCCAATATATTTGCCAGAAGTTTTACCTTAAAGGAAGTCAGACAGAACGTCCCTGTACTAGAACTTGACTTTCCCAAAATTTCTCCACTTAAGATACTGACTAGATTTGTAAGATCCATCCTAGACAGTTTACCAACCAACAGATCTCTGGGTCCTGAGATCTATTGGTTGGTCCTCCAGTTAATTTGAAAAAGTGTTGCCCAGAACTTGCTCCTGTTCTAGCTAAATTATTCAGACTATCCACACACATTCTTCATTCTCTAACTCTGAGAAGGAAGCCAGTATCCACCCAATTCCGAAGAAAGGAAGTTTATCTGACGCCTCTGATTACAGACCAATTGCTATCCCACCTTCTCTTGGTAAAGTATTTGAGATTGTAATTAATAAGCACATAGTTAAACATCTTGAATCTGACAACTTAACTGGTGACTGACAGTATGATTTTTGTCAAGAATGATCCGCTGTTGTTATACTCAATCTCCTGACTCATACCATCCATCAGTCAATTGACCAAAATGGAGAAACTCAGGCAGCAGCTCTTCTAAAGCTTTTGACAAAGTGTGGCACCATTCTCTGCGTATCCAAACTACCTTGCTATGGCCTATCATCTTTTGTTCTTCTGATTTCCTCATATCTCAGGAATAGAAAGATAAAAGTAGATGATGTATATTCCAATTTCCACTTGATTAACACCAGTGACCCACAAGGATCAGTTCTGGCACCAACCATATTCCTTAATTCATACTAATGATCTATCTGTCACTCATAATCCCATCCATTCATTAGCAGATGACTGAAGACTTCACAGTTCATTCACACATAAACACCCAAAAATCGCTGAGTGGGGACAAAATAACAGTGTATCATTTAATGCTAAAAAAAGCTAATACTGTATACAGTAATCCCTCCACTATTCGACACAATAGAGCCAAGGCATGTCCGGACAGTGGTCTTGTCCGAATATTGGGCCTGAAGCTCCAGCACTGGTCATTCACGACCCTAACCTAACCTAACCTAAATCAGAAAACTACCTTCCTACCTCCCTACTGGACATGTATAGCACTTATTTAGGTCCCTTTTCACATAAATAATGCACACAAAGCATGAATTAACTGAATTTTAACCAAAAAATGATGATTTAGAGGTGAATGAGGCATAGGTTGTCAGAACTTGCCAGCATAGTATAAGTAAGTATCGGACATGGAAATCATCTTTTCTCACATTTTATGCACTAAATTATTGGATACAAAGCATCAAATACAGTAAATGATGTAAATTGTTACCAGAAAAATGGTTAGGTTAGGTTATGACCAGACATGAAATTCACTGGCATTCACCTTTTTCATAGCTGGTGCACTTAAAAACCATGCATGAAAGAATTAAATTGAAAGCATAATTTTAACACATTTACAGCATGCTGAAAACAGGTTAGACATGAAAATCTTTATGGTAATCATCTTGCACAATAATCAAAGGCATTCACCTTTTTCATAGCTGGTGCACTTAAAACCATGCATGAAAAAATTAAATTAAAAGCAGGAAATTATGATTAACACAATGTTAGGTTAGGTTAGGTTAGGTTATGACTGGACATGAAATTCACTGGCATTCACCTTTTTCATAGCTGGTGCACTTAAAACCATGCATGAAAAAATTAAATTGAAAGCAGGAAATTATGATTAACATTTAGGGAAATTTTTTAACACATTTACAGCATGCTGAAAACATGTTAGACATGAAAATCATTATGGAAATCATCTTGCACACAGTTTATGCATGAGATTAATGATATGGAAAGAACAAAACAAGGAATTTTGATGAAGTTAGGGTACTTAAGAAAAAGAAGCCGCCGTCCTGATGTATTAACTCGCTCTATCATCTCAGACTCTGACAGGAAGACCTTGCACCTGACACACCTTTGCAATTGACAATCACCAGCACTTCTCACCAACACTTTCCACAACGTTTTTTTTTGCATAACTGGGATCACATCACTTCACTGCACTGTACACAACAGTAAATTCCCGTGTGGTCTAGTGACGAGTCATGGAGCCTTGCGAACTTCTCAGACGTTTCGTTTGGTCTTCGAAGCGAAATCAGCCGTGTACTGCTGTAGTTTGTCTCAGGACTTCTTGATATCAAACAAGGTGGAGTGAGGGAGATTGAATTCACAACGAATCTGTGATGTCGGCCACCCGGCGTCCTCCTTCTCCAATACCCTTCCCTCTTCTTCTCCAGAGTCAGAACCACTTTCTTCCTCTTCTCAGGAGGCAGGGCCATCATCACACATGATGAAGAAGGTAAAGAGCAGCATCAGGCCTTGCAGGAGGTAGGGTATCACCACAAAACCAATCACTTCGGCCGCCATTGTCGGAGCGTGTTTACGAGCCAGAAACGGAGCGGGAAATGGGACGGACAGACAGGCGCCACGCGCGAAAACACAGCCTATCGGCGCGTGCGGGAAATTCAAACTGATGCGGTCCAAAAAAATCGGATTTTTTTTTTTTTTTTCAAATTTTTGGGCATTTTGGGGGCCGGACAGCCCACGAGGTCTGAATAGTGAGGGATCCGAATAATGGGCGTCCGAATAGTAAAGGGATTACTGTATATATAATTTACTAACAGACAGATATTGCCTGATTCCTATATTACCTTCAATGCTACTAATATTCCTATCTCTAAAAGTATTGAAATTCTAATTGTTTCACTTAACAATCCCCACAGCTGGACCTCTCATGTTAGATCACCTGCTAAAACTGCTTCAAAGAAACTTGGATTACTGTACAGAGTCTGTAACTTCTTCACTGACGAGCAGTTACTTCTAATTTACAAGAGTCATGTGTGCTCTCAGCTGGAACGTTGCTCACCCTTGTGGAATGGATGTAGTGAGGTTGCACTAAAACAACTAGACAAAATTCAGAACAAAGCTGTTAGAATTTTTAATAACTCAACTATTACAAATGAACTACCTCCCCCACAAGTAAGAAGGAATGTTGCCTCCCTTGCCTTATTTTACAGATACTTTTATGTCAAATGCTCAGACGAAGTTGCATCCATTGTGCCACCTCTCGATGCCTTCCCCCGCACTACATGAGCATCTTGTACTGCTTATGATTGGACTGTCACACTGCCATATTGCAGAACTTCTGCCTATCAGAATTCTTTTTATTCCCTAAACTGCATCTCTTTGGAACACGCTTCCCTCAAGTGGTTTCCCCCTTTCAGGCTGTTCAAGTCCAAATGTTAAAGATTTTTCATGAATGGAGGACACCTGTAATCTGGTGTATGGATTATTTTTTTATTCATTTGTTTCTCCTTCCTATGTTTTGTTATTTTAAAAAAATGTGCATATTTTTTTTTCTTTATAAATGTAGCTTATATTACCTGCCAGTGACAGTCCAGTGACTATCATCATCATCATCATCTGACCTCTCTCTTCCATCCAAGGACGGGGTAAGATAGGATCAAGAAAGCAAGAAAATAGCTGATACAGGGAAAACTACCATCACCATGCCCAATTAAATGGGCCATACTCCCACTCACCCACCATTCAAGCCCCAGGAAACCTGATGCCACCTCACAGACATAATCATCAAATTTATGCACTTCAGATTTATCAGCTAGAACTGTTCCAACAACTATCTCATCATCAAGCAAAAACTGGGTTGCCAAACCCTTCATACACTCCTTCATACAAAATTCTTGCAACCAGGTCAATCCCCTGTAAGTGCCTTAGCCTCATCAACCTTCAAATCTTGTTTTCTCACACACTCATCTACTAAATCTATCCACCTTCTTGGCTTAACCTGCCTCCTCCCACCTGCAAACTCACCCAGATACAACCTTTTCATCAATCTACTGAGACTCATTCTCCACATTATTAAAACTATCTAAACACATGCTCTTCAGCTCATGTCCACAGATTATCTCACTCTACATCCTTCATGAATCATATTATTCCATATCCTATCCACTTTCTGCACTCCACAAACAATTCTCAATAACTTCACTTCTGTTGCTCTTACTCTTGACTTTTTTCATGCCACACCAGTTTCACCAATATTAGTGGGACCCTTGTCATATGCCTCTCCATACATACTCGTGATCCATTCAATCAGCTCAGTCCCATGTTAAGTTTCTTAGTCTTATCAACTTCTATACCTTACCGTTACATTTTTACACACTCATTTACTAAATCCATGCACCTTCTTTTTGGCCTATCACTCCTCCCACCAGTTTCAAATCTGTTCACATATATTCTTTTCACTATCCTACTTACATCCAGTCTCTCAATATGACCATACACCTAAGCATACTTAATTCAACCCTATTGTCAACAGGTTTCCTTAGTTCACACCTTTCACAAAACATTGTTTCTTATCCTATTCAGTCTACATGTAGTGCCATAATTTTAAGTGTAGTAATGAGTTAGTATAAGCTAGTATTATAAGTGTAATCTGAAGCTTAAGTATTGTTGTAAATATAGTCTGTACAGTTCAGTTTTAGCCATTAAGTCCTATCTTTAAGTTTAGTCTTAACTGATATTCATAATGTGAGCATGATTCTAATACTGATAGCACTAAGTCAAGAACTGATATGAATGTGATTAACTTTTATACATATGGACCAGCTGTTCCCAACAAAGGCGTATATTCCGCAGAAGTTTTGGGAGGAATCAACAATCGTGAATGTCTTCCTTCATACTCTGATCCAGAGATTTACATGTCAGTGTTAATAGCGCTCCTCTTTTAGACTATGTAGTGGTGAATTGCGAGTTGTTTGAGTTATGATTGTTGATGAAAGTCATTTGTGAAATGTGAAATTTATGTCACTGGCATCATACTGCAAGTCACTGTGAGCCATAAACCAGCCTGGCGATAAATTGTTCAGATTCCCATTTGTTTTGGCTTTATTACGATTAAAGTTCCTGAACGCGTATTACAAAAATTTTAAACATCGTAAGTAATTTTTCTATGTACAGTGCTTCCTCCAATTTTGCGAGAATATGGTCGACAAAAAACCTCGCAAAATCAAAATTCGCAAAATTCAAACAATTAAATATATGAAATAAAGGCAAATTGGTCGACATCACCCCAACGTAAGCACTTTTTCCCACTCTTTCTCTCGACTCTACCTCTTAATTTTACGATGATAAATGAAACAAACACGAACTAATGTACTGTACAGTGATATTAATGAGAAAACATCATAGTTAAGAAACATAAAAAAAAAAAAAATGCATTTACACTGATGTGAAGATTGGCTTGGTGTACGGGACTGGTGGCGGGGCGAGGCTTGGCTACTGTCGCCCTGCGGGGCCTAAGTCATCACTATCACTGTTGGCAGATATTTCCACATCTTGCTGTGTTTTTTCTGCCTCTCTCATGAATCCCTCGAAGTCAGAATTGTCACTGAGGTCATCAGAATGAAAAAGGTTAGGGATGCTAGGATCGCTGGCTGCTTGGGGAGGGGTGGCAGGACGGCTGGTCGATGGGGCAGGGTCTCTTGGGGTTCTCTTGAATTTTGTGATTAGAGACTACTTCCTCTTGTTAACCCCATCTCTGTGGAGGTCAGCATAAAAGCGAAGCGGCCGAAAATTAACGATGCATAACCTGGCCAATATTCTCGCCGTCATTGACCAGCTAAAAAAAACATTGTGAACAACGAATGTGACAATTTAGGACTCAGCAAGCATGCCACGGTGTTGACAGGGCCCTTCGTTTTTATGCTGACCTACACAGAGATGGGGTTAACAAGAGGAAGCAGTCTCTAATCACAAAATTAATGAGAACCCCAAGAGACCCTGCCCCATCGAACAGCCGTCCTGCCACCCCTCCCCAAGCAGCCAGCGATCCCAGCATCCCTAACCTTTTTCATTCTGATGACCCGAGTGACGATTCTGACCTCGAGGGATTCATGAGAGAGGCAGAAAAAACACAGCAAGATGTGGAAATATCTGCCGACAGTGATAGTGATGACATAGGCCCCGCGGGGCCACAGTTGCCAAGCCTCGCCCCGCCAACCACCCAGTCTTCACATCAGTGTAAATGCACTTTTTTTAAAAATGTTTCTTACCTATGATGTTTTCTTATTAATATTACTGTACAGTACATCAGTTCATGTTTGTTTCATTTATCATCGTAAAATTAAGAGGTAGAGTCGAGAGAAAGAGTGGGAAAAAGTGCTTACCTTGGAGTGAAGCCGACCAATTTGTAGTCAGCACTGCCTCACTCGCCACTGAACCTGTGTTTAAACCCCTTCCTTTTGAGGAACTGGCATAGCCACCCATTCGATGCCTTGAAAGGTTTTGTTGGAGGATTAATGGCTTTTTTAAGGCACGTGCGATAGAATATCTTTGCCTGCTC
Source organism: Birgus latro (assembly GCA_018397915.1). Classification (NCBI taxonomy): domain Eukaryota; kingdom Metazoa; phylum Arthropoda; class Malacostraca; order Decapoda; family Coenobitidae; genus Birgus; species Birgus latro. The sequence goes on from JAGKTI010003700.1 coordinate 52,294, forward strand.
CCTTATATGGGGCCCATCTAATGCAATCCCTTCCTTTTCCTTTCTTTGAATGTAGTGAGCAAGATATCTTTCCATTTTTATTAGCACTTCTTTGTTGTCCACCACCATTCTACCATCAAATTGAGCACCTCCATAGTTATTCGCTGCTTGCTTGATTTGTTCACTGTTCTTTAAAATCATTCTCACTGTCGATTCACCAACACCAAACTCCTGACTAATAGCAGAATTATCTTCACCTGCTTTTTTTCTTTCAATCATTTTCAGTTTGGTCTCCAAAATTATTTTCTTGTTCTTCTTACCCGTTGGCATGGCGCCATGATAACACTCGTGCAAGGTTAGACTGCTGGGGTATTGCGAGGAGCACCACGAAATTGTGAGGGTCAGTGACCTTGGTTGGAAACAGGTGCAGACAAATGTGGCGGGGCGGCAGACCACTGAACTCGGAGGCTCAGTACGCCCAATGAACCATGACATCATTACTCGGGGTGGCAAAATAGTGCGGGAAGACGACTCTCTCACCACTCGACCTCGCAAAGTGTGTGATCAGTCGCAAAGTTCATAAATGTTAAAAAATACATGACTTTTGGAACTACCTCGCAAAATTGGTGAATCGCAAAGTTAAAGTTCGCAAAGTTGAAGGATGTACTGTATGTCGAGTGCAGACGTATTTTTTGTATTCTTTAGAAATCTTAGAAAAGACATTAACCTCATCAGATTTCTGGGCCAGGCAGATTATATCTGTGCAAGAGTCAGCCACTCAGGCTGACCCACATCTTCGCGGCATGATATTTTTCTTTGATCGCTCTGTGTAAAAACACTTTTCATGATAGAATGTTAGTTTTGGTTTCATTTTAAAGCTGATTAGTTGTACTTTATCATACCATGTTCAAAAATAGAGGAAAAGAAAAAATGTCAAAATGACAAGTTGAAGTTAGGCAAAAAGCAAAAGTTTTATTCCTCGCTGTAGAAAAATATTCGGCAAAAAAATACTAATAAAGATATGTAAATCTGGTTTAAACTGCGCAAAACTACAATAAATTACCTTTACAATGATATATAGATTATAGTAATTTTTTAATTTAATTGTGCGGTAATGCAGAAGGAAAGAGATGCAACAATTTTATTTTAGTCTATCTATCTATCTATTGCCAGACACCTCACTCCCACACAGGGTGGCCACAAACAAATCGCCTCCATGTCGCTCTGTCCTTCGCCATTTCACTACCCCGCTCCCAACTCACACCCCCCTTTCTCATGTACCTCTCCACTCTATCCCTCCATCTCATCCTCGGCCTCCCCCGCCCTCTTGCCCTCTCCACCTCACTCATATACACTCTCCTCGTCAGTCTTTCACTCTCCATCCTCTCCATATGCCCAAACCACCTTAACGTGTTTCTCCTAACACTTCCTATCACGTCCACAACCACACCACAACGCTCCTTCCTTATTTGTTAGTCTGTCTCTCCATGTGACTCCACATACTCCTCCCAAATAACTCATTTCCACTGCTCTCACTCTTGACTTTTGTCCTTCCAACAGGGTCCAAGCTTCACTTCCATATGTTAGAGTTGGTATCACAATACTGTCATGTAACAACTTTTTCACATCCATGCTCACCTCCCTGTTTCTTATCACTGCTTTCAACGAACCAGCAACCTTCCTTCCCTGCTGCACCCTTTCAAGCACTTCACCCTTCACACTTCCATCCTTACTCATCACACTACCCAAGTACTTAAATGCACTCACATTCTCCATATCCTCCCCATCCAATCTCATTGTACATTCACTGGCTTCACGTCTCTCGAAGACCATCACTTTACTCTTCCCTACATTCACCTTTAGATTCCGTTTCTTACACACTCCCCCGAACTCATTTAAGTCTCGGCCGCATATTCACATCGCAATCTTTTTCTTTGCTTGGTCAGTGTAAATACACTTTTTATGATAGGATGCTGGTTGTGGTGTTATTTTGAAGCTCAGTAGTTGTACTTTATTGTAGTTTGTTCAAAAAAGGAAAACAAAGAAAATAAAAAGTCAAAAGCACGCGTTGAAGTTAGGCAAAAACCAAAAATTTCATACCTTGCTGTAGAAAAATACCTGAATTCGCCAAAAATAAAGAGATAAAGAAACAAAGCCATGAGTCACACCAGCTGTGTAGTACCCGCCACACATAAGGCAACCATCCCATGATGTCGCGCTCGAGTCTTTTTGTTATGACGTGTAAATGTGATTTATGGTGAATATTTTACAAAAGTTTCTTATACTGTAATGACGATTAAAAGCGTCATCGGAATCTCTGAGGTTGGATTTGAAATGACGATAAAAATCGTCATCGGAATCTCAAAGGGTTAATATTGCAAGTACTGTAATTAGTTAAAGTTTTAGCCAATTCCCGAATACTGTGATAGAACGTTATAAAAGGCCTGGAGAAGCACCAAACTGGCAGATTGCCGCTTCTCTTTATATCGTTCATAGGTCAGTGCTGAATTTCCCTCCCTCCCTTACTCGTGTAGTGTAAGTTCTCATATACGTTAGTGAGTTAAAGTGGTGATATTCTCCTGATCCCTCTTGTACTGATTAATGAGATTGCTGCTTCTCTCTATATCGTTCACAGGTCGAGTCCACCTGACACCACCTGGCTTGGGTTTAACCACTGCCTGACGCCTTTTCACACTAAATCCCCCCCCTTAGTTCATGTAATCCAAGCGTATATTGGCTGGTCCACTTGAATATTCTATCCATTAGTATACTGTGTCTTCCTGAATATGATTTTTTCAGTCATTGTATATATTTAGCCCTAAGAGAATATTGACTTTTGATACATTTGAATACTGATCCATTTGAATATTGATCCATTTGAATATTGTGTCCATCTGAATACTCCATTTGAATATGGTGATTTGTGTGCATACGATTTTTGAGTGTGGTGCATATTTAGCCATAAGAGAATATTCTTTGGTGGTAATGTTTTAGTGTTCCTTCCTGAAGAGTCCATCAGAGACCACAGGATTACTATATCAATGTGTATCTGTATCATCTGAATATTAATTTAGTTGTAAAAAATTCATATTCATCTCCATGGCTGTTCAATCTCTACATGGATGGGGTTATAAAAGAGATACAAGGTCGGGCAGTGGATGTTGGAG
>JAGKTI010003701.1:3051-27531 GCA_018397915.1 Birgus latro
ATATATATATATATATATATATATATATGAAAGCAACACTACATGGAATGAGTTTTTATTTATGCAAGGAAGAAGGAACCAATGGCCAGGAGCCTGCAAAGCCGGTCGTTCCAAGAAGAAACAAAACAAAACAAAACAAAATACAACAGAGAGCCAAATTCAAGATCCGTTCATTTCGAGATGCCTAGACACACTGCGTTTGGAAGGCTGGAGATCATAGGAAGTAGGAAATACAGACAGAGGGAGACAGTTCCAGAGCTGACCTGTTGCACACATGAAGGCTTGGGAGTAACGGTTAACTCCTGCATTAGAGAGTTGGAGAGAAAATGGATGAGAGTTTGTTGCTAAATGGGTGCTACGCGCCCATCGTAGTGGTTAAGGGATACAAGCAGACAGTTCATAGGGGCAGTGACCACTGAAGTAGCGATAGAAAAGGGATAAAGATGCAGCAGTGTGGCGAAGAGACAGAGGTTGATGGGAGCCAGTAAGAGAAGGAGAGTTAATGAATCGAAAAGCCTTTGTCTCCACCTTGTTGAGAGGAGCTGTATGTGGGGAGCCTTCCCATACATGAGAGTTGTACTCTACACATGGGCGAATCAAACCAGTGCATAAAGGAATCAACAGTGCAGGGGTAAAGAAGGTACAGAGTCGGCTTGACACACCTAATCTCTTGGAAGCATATTTTACAATAGATGTAATATGACCTTTACAAGATAAATCCCGAGAGAATGAAATCCCAAGTATGTTTAAAGATGATGCTGGATTGAGATGGAGATTATTAAACATTAGTGGGTACTCCTGTGGAAGATTTTGACGGGTTGATAGGTGTTAGAACTGAGTTTTTGACACATTAAAAACAACAAGATTGCTTTTACCCTAGTCAGAAATACGAGCTAAGTCAGACATTGTGTGTGCCATAGTCTCATCCCTTGTTTGTTGACGTAACCGCTGAGATGGACGCTACGGGAAGCGAATGGAAAGGTATAGGGTCAGATGTACAGCTTAGAATGTCACTGATTGAGTGGATGATGGGCGGCTCGTAGAAAATAAAGACAATTTTTTCTCTCGTAGCTGTGAATGGAGAATGGAAGACTGACTAGAAGTGTCTGTGAGTGAGGTGGAGTGGGGAGGTGCAGGGGAAAAGCATGGCTTTGAAAGCTAGTGTTAATCTTTATAGTGCAAATTGATATGGTGCATTGTAATCTCAAGCTGCCTTTATAATTTACAAATGGATGGAGGTCACTAAAAAGTAGTAGTAATACTACTAGTATTAGTATTAGTAGTAGTAATAGTAGCAGAAATAGGAGCGGCAGCAGCAGTTGTAGCGGTGGTGATGGTAGTGGAGGATGTGGTGGTGAAAAATAATAGTAGCAGAATAGTTGTGGTGGTGGTGGTGGTAGTAGTAGTAGTAGTAGTAGCAGCAGTAGTAGTGTAGCAGTAGTAGTAGTAGTAGCAGCAATAGTAGTGTAGCAGTAGTAGTAGTAGTAGTAGCAGTAGTAGTGTAGCAGTAGTAGTAGTAGTAGCAGCAGTAGCTATAGTAGTAGTCATTGTATTAGTCATAGCAGCAGTAGCAGTAGTCATAGTAGCAGCAGCAGTAGTCTTAGTAGCAGCAGCAGTAGTAGTAGGTGCAACTCCAGGCTCAACTCAGAGTGAACCCAGCGGACTGCAGGCTTAAACTTCCCTTTTGCATCCCATCACCCTCCTTCTGGGAGATAGGGAGGGAACTGAGGGGCGTTTGAAGAACCAGGCAATCCCACCGTCCGGTTATCTCAGTGTCACCACGTGAAGGTGCCCATCTCCAGCGCCGACCTGATCCACAACAACAATAACAACGACTACTACTATTACTACTACTACTACTACTACTGCAACTACTACTACTACTGCAACTACCACTACTACTACTACTACTGCTACTACTGCAGCTACTACTACTATTACTTCTACTCAAAACTTTACCCTTGGTGGTCGTCAAGTGGTTAGAGAAATACGCTGCTGTTTGAAGGAATGGCTGGGGCAGGGAGCAGTTTATTAATTTCAATTTCGTAAAAAAAAAATTACTTATTTTCAACAAGACACATCAACACGTCAGAAAATAAATAAACAGATAAATAAATAGTTAGACAGATAGAGAGAGAGACAGAGACAGATATCATCATAGCTGGCCTGAAGCGAAACACCGAAAGCACGTTTAAAAATCTGAGTGGTGGGCCTCACTGTCACTCACTCACCATCCCATCCCGTGCAATCCTCACCTCACTGGCACGCCTTCCACACACATTCTCTTCATAACTATCTATCACTGGAAATATACCTTTGATGATGACGTTAATTGAGCAGTATTGGATTAGTACTGTGAATAGTCAAAGGACTGTAGGAATATCAAAAATTCTGCTGGATATTTCGAAACTACTGGTCATAAATGAGTGGTGTTTATTTCCAGGTTGATGTGTATACTGACAGTGAAAGAATATTGCTTAATTATGAGAAATTATGTGTTTATTTATTTATTTATTCCATGAGCTTTGTTGATATAGAGATTACTTAGTTCATAGTCTTTCCTCTTCTGTCTTTCCTACAATATTTGCTGCACGCGCGGTGTGTGTGTGTGTGTGTGTGTGTGTGTGTGTGTGCGTGTGTTTGTGTGTGTGTGTGTGTTGCCTAATGGTGAAGTGGGTGGGGGAGAGCCTTCTTTTACCTGTGGCAAGGCCGACAGTTCTACAAGTAGTATATCTGGGAATCTTTTTTTTTTCTTTTCTCTCCTTCAAGGAAAGTTGGAATATCTGGTTTTAGAGAGCTCTGAGCGATGTTCTTATGAAACACAAGTTGTTCAGCTTGAAATTTTCAGATGATCTGGCATGCCGGCTGCTGCATCAGCTGACTAATAGGCCATTATCAATTTCGGCAACATGGAGACATTTTAGCGACATTCTACTGAAATACAAAGTGGCTCAGCTTGAAAATTTGAGATATTATATCGGCTGTGTCATTAGCTGATGCACAGTTTCGCCGCTGGTCTGTGAAGATAATGTCTTCTTGTCCATCTTCTCACACACGCTGGTTAGATCTTAGAAGAATTAGATTTTTTCTAATTGATAACCTCGATATGAGCCAACAGGCCTCCTGTTATCTGTACTTCCTATGTACTCCAGTGCAGGCTACTTCTGTATAACATAAACAAGAATTACAGATGACTATGTGCAACAAGAAAGTAAACACGTAAAAAGCCCTGAATGATCCTATTATGTTTTGCTATTTAGGTGATTGCATTCAATGTGTTGCAAGTTGATGCATTTAGACAGAGAAATTGCAGCTCCACCTCTGTTTTCATCACTTCTATAGAATTTCAATTTGTATTCATTGGTTTTTCCAAGTTATTATACGCTTTTTACTCTAACTTGGCCTAAAATTGCCATCTCCATCTTGAATGGTGAGTTGTAGCATTATACTAACAGTGAAGTATGATGCTAGTCACGAAAAAGTGCCATGGAAAGGATGTAGAGCCGCAGTACCTTTTGTGTGTGTGTGTGTGTTTGTGTGTGTGTCTGAGCTACGTGAAATAAGCAACAAACGGGCGAAAATCTGAGCCAGTTTAAAATGAAAGGACAATACGCCACTTTGTTTACTCATAACAAGATTATTGGAGTGGTATTATTTACGCGACTCATTACAGAACGCCGGATACGTGTTGAATGGTGAATACGATTATGCACCCGGATTCAGAAACGCATTTGCATCCGAAAACATGTAAAATCTAAGAGGCTTCGTAGCACATCCTTCACCGCGATTTATTCTTGACGTAATGCTGCCGGCTTTTTCCTTCTCCTTATAATTCTTTTCCTGTGTCTACCCTCCTCTTTTCCTATTTCTCCCATTTTTCCTCTTGCGTTTATTACTCTTCCTTCCTTTTCACGTGGCTTTACATTGTGCGACAAACCTAATGGTTTCCTGTAAGCCAGTAAACCATTTACAGCGCTGGGTGGTAACCATACAAGCAACTCAGACGTATTCCCTACGTGTCAACAACTAACTCAGAGAAAAACGGGCACCCCTTATGTGATTATGGCGTCCGGCTATGGATAAATACATATTGATAAACAGATGTTACTAATGCAAACCATGTCGTTCATTTAGCGATATATATGGAAGTTTTGCAGCACCTTTTCCTTAGCGATTAATTTTGTATTTTGACTTGAGTCTCCGGTATGTTATTTATATCATTTTAAAATCGACATGGTTTGCATCCTGAGGACTGTCGAGGTGTAACGCATAAAAATAAATGGTAGAAGAGATGTTACGACATCTCCAAAGCCACTTGGAAAACAACCCTATAAAAAATATTCCTGTGAATTTGATCCTCCTCCAGATTAAACAAATAAATAAATAAATGACAGGAATGACGCCTAAAATTAGTGGAAACTTTACCTACTTGTTCATCCTCCATAACGGAATTCAAAATCCAAAATCCAAAATCCAAATACAAAATTCAAATCCAAAATCCAAATCCAAATCATAATTGCAAATCCAAAATTCAGATCCAAAACCAAAAATCCAGATCCAAAATCCAATTCCACATCCATATCCAAAACCCAAAAGCCAAATCCATGATCCAAATACAAATCTAAAATCCAGATCCAAATCCAAAATCCAAATTCAAAATCCAAATCCAAAATCCAAAGCCAAATTCCAAATCCAAAATCCAAAATCCAAGTCCAATATCCAAATGCAAAATCCAAATCCAAATCCTAAATCCAAATCCTAAATCCAAATCCATATCCGAAATTCAAATCCAATATCCAAATCCAAAACCAAAAATCCAAATCCGAATCCAAAACCAAAATCCAAATCCGAATCCAAAACCAAAATCCAAAAATCCAAATCAAAATCCAAAATCCAAAAATGAAAATCCAAAATCCAAAATGGAAATCCAAATTCGAAATCCAAAATCCGAATCCAAAATCCAAGTCCAGTCCTAAATCAAAAATCCAAATCCAAATCCAAAATCCAATTCCAAATCCAAATCCAAATGGAAAATCCGAAGTCCAAGAGAAAACTGCAAGTGTGTGAATATACACGGTAAATACTTTGTCGTTAGGGAGAGCTGCTTTGACTGGAAAAAAAAAAGAAAAAGAAAGGGAATAAGAAAGACAGAACGAAGGAAAGAAAGAAAGAAATGAAACATGGCCCGTACTCTTGTCGGTTAAGGAAGAGCCCTAACACTTTTTCCTTTGCTATTTACTGTTCTTTGTCTATAACACCTTATTGCCCTCTTCTGTGTTTTATAAATCCTTCCAATGTCGCAATTCTCTGCATAAATAACGTACAAAACGGTATTAACCACGCATATCCGCTAAGGAAGATGTGTTTGGGACCTGAAGCGACGGGTATTCCCCCCACAGATTCTGCTAATCTCCCTTCTTGCAAAAACAAATATAAATTACAAGAGGGAATTGATTGTGTTTGTCTGGTGAAATTTAAAAAGGTCGATTTGTTGACTACGATAATGTTTTCAAAATCATAACATGCACAGTAGGAAAAAAAATATATATATCGTGTTGAGTTAACTGTTTAAAAGTTTTGACATGCGCAGTGTGGGAAGAAAATATCGATCTGTTGAGCTGATGGTTTGAAATATAAGACATGCGCAGTGGGAGGCTTGATAATATCAAGGTCGGGCTGGTGACTGAGAGGGTTAGGTGGTGACGGAGCCGCTTCACTCGCCATGAAGCCACCCGCCAGGCAACTTGGTCTCCTCCTTCACCTTTTGGCGCCAATTCCCGCCTTCACCGCCTTCGTCTCGCTGTCCTCTGAGTTGCCTGGTAAAACTATACTCCTTTTACCCTATCTTGGCCTAATATTACTGTCCCTCTAGCTTGAATGATGAGCTGAAATATTAGTAACGCGATGCTAGTCACGAAGAAGTGCCGTGAAGAAAATGTAGAGCCGATTCCCGTTGTCACTAAATTCGCCTCACCTTCTGATTTCCCAAGTGATATATATTGTTCGTTTTCACCCAGCGGAACTGGACCACTTTACCTTTACCGAAGTGCCGGTCATGTGACGTTTGCGGCCATCTTCCTCTATCCTCAGCTATCCTGATTAACTCCACATTGCTAATTCTTTCCTGGAAATTGCTTCTTTTACAATCCATATACTTTAATCATTGTCTTCCTCTTGCTCTTCTTCCCTCTATTCTTGCAGGTTAACAGTCATATTCAAGTTCTTTTACTTACTTTTTTAATGTCCCAAAAATTCCACCTGTCTTTTACTTATAGTCTTCATCATTGTTCTTTCCACTCCAGCCCTTCTCAGAACTTCTTCATTTGTTTTTCTATCTATGATATTCGCATCAATCTTCTTAAAAACCATACCTCAACTGCTTGTAGTCTCTCTTTCATTTTCTTCTTTACTGCCCACGTTTCGCACCCGTATAACAGCGTTGGCCAGATAAAACATTTCAACATTCTTATTCGTGTCCTCATATCCATAGTTATGTTAGTAAAAAATTTTCTCATTCATCCGAAAGCTCCTTTAGAAATACCAATTCTTCTTGCTATTTCCTTCTCATTTCCTCCGTCATCTGATATAACAGCACCCAAGTATTCGAAACTTCTCACCTGTTCTATACAACTTCCGTGGATATTAAGCTGGATATTTATCGCTTCTCTCCGTTTTGTTATTACCTTTGCCTTTGTTTTCCTGATGTTAATCTTCATCCCTTTCTGTTGACATGCTTCCATTAATCTGTCCACCAGTGCTTGCAGTTTCTTTTCCGAATCCGCAACCAGTACCGTGTCATCAGCATACCTCAGATTCTTACCACCAACCTTAACCCCTTCCAGTTCGTCCATTACAACTTGTCCGTATAAAGAAAACAAGTCTGGCGACAGAATACATCCCTGTCGTACTCCTCCTCTTTTTATAGTCACCCACTCCGTCTTCTCCTCTCCGACTCTAACAGCAGCTTTTTTATTCCAGTACATGTTTACAATGATTCTTATATCCATAATATCTACCCCAACCATTCGCAACATTCTCACCATGTCTTCATGCCTCACTGTCAAAAGCCTTTTCAAAATCCACAAAACACAAGTATAAATCCTTTTGTACTTCCAGAGATCTTTCAATCAACATTCGCAATGCAAAAATAGCATTTCTAGCGCCTTTGCTTCTTCGAAATCCATACTGTTCCTTTGCCACATAGCTATTTATGTCTCTTCTTATTCTTTCCCCTATCACTCTTAATATTTTCCCCATTTGACTCATCACATTTATAGTTCTATTCTTATCACAATCCAGTGCGCCATTTTTCTTTGGTATGGCCACAAAAACACTTCTCATTGGTTCTGGGATGTATCCAGCATCATATATTCTCTTTGCCAAGTGTTTTTTTTTTCTAATCCAAATTCTCCTGCTGCCTCCATCATCTCAACCACCACTTCATCCTCTCCTGCTTTATTCTTACCCATATTTCTCATAGCTTTCTGAATTTCCTCTTTTAAAATGACTGGTCCGCTCATTTCACCTTCAATCTCGGGCTTGCCTCCTCTCTCATCATCATAATGCTCATGAATATATTCCTCCCCTCTCTTTAATACTTCTTGTTTATTCATTATAATGTTTCCATTTTTATCTTTTATAACTGAACTTCTAGCATTTCCTGTTCTTCCACTTATCTCTTCAATAACTTTATACATCTTCATTGTGTTTTTCTTTTCTTTCTTCCATCATTGCCAAAGTGTCATCAGTAATCTACTGTTGTCGTCTTTCCTGTTTCTTTTCTGGTACAGTTTCCTCCACTGCCTGCAAAATTGCCGTCCGCAAGTGCTTCCACTCCTGTTCAGTCCCACCTTAATTCAGCTCTTCTTCACTTAATATATCATGCCAATTCTCAAATCGAGTTGAAACTCATTTCTTCTCTCCTCCAATCCAAGATAACTCCACTCTCTTCTTTTGCACCTCATTTTTCTTCCGACTTTCTTGAGTTTGACTTTAAAGGTTGCTACCACAGGAACATGATCACATCCAATACCACAGTGTGCTCCCGGGTAGGTCTTAACATTTGTAACTGAATTCCTAAACCTTTTATTTACTGTAATATAGTCTATCTGGTTTTTGTAGATGTTGCCATGGCTTCTCCATGTCCAAAGGTTCTAGGATGATTTCTGAACCATGCATTCATTATGACCAAGTTCTGCAAATTACACCATTCTCTCCACCTTTCTCCTCTTTCATTCACGTCACCCAATCCAAATACTCCCACCACGTCTCCATATCTTTCTCTTCCAACCTTTGCATTCAGATCTCCCACTACAACGTTAATTTTATGTTCCTTACGTTGTGCCACTGCCTTTTCAGCATCTTGATAAAACAAATCCATTTCATCTTCATCATATTCTGTTGTCGGAGCATACGCCTGTATAATATTCAATTTCAGAAGTTTAGTACAAATTTTCACTAAAAGTACTCTATCTGATATCGCCCAAATCCCTCAACAATCTTCGCTACCTGCACCGTCATCATCACTCCGACACCTCTCTGATGTTCGTCTCCTCCAGATATACCATCTGTACCTCTGAATCATTTTTCACTTCTGACTCCAACCATCGAATCTCTGAGAGTCCCATTATATCGATTTCCATTCTCTTCATCTCTCTCTTTACATTTTCAAATTTTTAAATCTGATTCATTGTATTTACATTCCAAGTAGGAATTCTCATCTTGTTGTTGGCAATACGGCCAGTTGCTTGATGACCTTCGAGTGCTGCCTGTCGCACATAGTCCTCCCGACCAAGCGAATCAGCACCTGTATCTACAGGGCTCCCATTCACGCCGTTCCTATTTCTTTCTTCATTATTTGGCTCCATGGTTATACTAGGGTAGATAAGTGGTAAGGGCCTCACTCCTCTTCCACTGGCTTTATAAAAGCGTTTTCCTTCTCCTAGCCATTGTCTATAGAGACTTATCCTGCAAGGCAGCAGGAGGCAGTCGGTCCACGGCAGCTTATTCACCTTCGCTGCTAGCCTGTATATCTACAGGCCGTTCGGCTATCCGCCACCTGCCGACGCGTCCCACAGCAGATGCCAGCTGCCCACCTTTCATATTTCCTCATTCTATGTGGCACGAGTCTCTCCAGGTAGGGGAACTGGCCCACTACCTCAGTTTAAATAGGAGGGTGCGAGAAGGAGGTGGAGGAGGAGAGGGGAAGTGGAAGACCAAGGATGTGCAGACAACGAAGAATGAGACTGACTAGGAATGTATCTGATTAAGGTGGAGCAGGGGCGCGGAAGAGGGAGGCCGAGAATGTGGAGGGAATGGAGGCTTAGAGGCTGACTAGAAGAGTACATGTGAGTGGGGTGGAGGGGAAGGGGGAGAGCAAGAATGAGTAGAGAACAAAGGCTAAGAGACTAACAAGGAGGGTGTTATGTGAGTGAGGTGGAGGGGGGAAAGAAAAGGGGAGATAGGAATGGAGGGGAGAAGTGTATGGGTGAGGGGTGAATGTGGATAATGATGATGGTAATGATGATGATGATGAAAATAATATTGATGGGGGAGAGAGGGATGGGATGGAGAGGTGAAAGAGTGAGCAATGTGATTCTGAATGATGATGATGATGATGATATTAAACTGTAAATTTATATTAATCTAATATCAAGCCAATTTTCTCCCTTAGATTATGCCAGCCGAGCAGACAGCACTTTGGAGGCGCTCGTGTCTGGGTCTCTGCGTGGACATGACATCCTGCTGGTGAGCGACAACTTTTCCCACAACATAATAAACTTGGCTCGGGTTGTGGCGACTGCTGGCATCGCACTCACTCCAATTTTCCTCACCACCCAAGACGCCTATTTTCACACGAAGCGTCCTGTCCACCAAACCAAGGGCTCCCTCCTCACTGCCATCATCCTCTTCTACAATAACCCAACTGCCTTCCTCCTCCTCCTGGAAGAAAATAAACACTGGAACCCCGGTTACCTGGTCCTTTTCTGCCTAGACCCGAGCCTCAACACCACGGCCATACTTGCTCAGCCTGTCGTCCAGCGTTCGCAGTTCATCTTGCTCCTACAGCCACAGGAACACAACGGACAGTGGCGTTTCATTGCCTACACCAGTTTACTTGCCAGCATAAAATCACCACTGGGAGTCTGGAGCCCCAATAGGTTTCAAACACGTCAGTCAGTTCTGCCGTCTCGATTTACGGATTTTGGTGGTAAGGAGCTGCAAGTGCCTGTATTTTGCCATGATGTACCCTTCCTGTACTTTAATAAGAAAGGTGACTGCATCGGGGGAAACTCGGATGCTCTCGGCCTTATTGGAGCCAAGCATAACTTTACTCACATCAATGTGCCCCTCAAGAAACTCATGTGGGCCGTGAGGAGGAATGGAACGTGGCTGGGGATGCTGGGTGAACTGATGTACGGAGGGAAGGACATCATGGTCAGTTCGATGAAGCTCCAACCAGATGTATTCCTGGATTTTGACTTCATCTATCCCTATTGGCCACACAGTTTCGCAATCATGCTTCGTGTTCCTCCGCCGATACCACACTGGAGGAACATCTTGTACCCCTTCTCCAAAGTAATGTGGGAACTCGTTATCGGGACAACTCTAGTAGCCGCTGGCCTCTTGTCGTTCCTACTTAATTGGCTCTTTGATGTCCACGATCCTACTGACATCGCTTTCAAGGTAACCGTATCTCTCCAACTCACACACCCCTTCACTCGGTATCTCTTGACTCCATCCAAACCTCTCTTCCTCAATCTCCCTCTCCCTCTTTACTCATGTATCTACCCCATCCACCACCTCTTTCTCGGTCTCTCACTTCCTCTGTCCCCATTCCTCATACATCTCACTTCCCCATCCCTCCATCTCTTCCTCGTTCTCCCTTCCTTTCTCCTCTCTCCACCTCACACCCTTTGCTCATAAATCTCTCTACCCCGTCTCTCCATCTCTTCCCCGGTTCCTTCCTTCCCCTTCCGCTCTTCACCTCACTCACATACACTCTCCTAGTCATTCTCTCATTCTGCCTTCTCTCTTCGTGACCAAAACATATCAAAGTCTTCTCTTCGTCAATTTGTGTACTGCAGGTTAATGACTGGGTCTAATTTCGAAAGACAATTTTTCCAATCACTTTCCATCCACCCATCATTCAATTTACCTTTTTACCATCACAAGTGTAGAGTCCCGGGGCTAGGCTATTCAGTTCGTATATTTAAGGCAAAACTGATCAGCCTCTCACATCCCTGGGTGGAGTTATGTGTGTGCGTGCGTGTGTGTGTGTGTGTGTGTGAGAGAGAGAGAGAGAGAGAGAGAGAGAGGGAGAGGGACCTCTCGGATCTAAACCTTGATGGGCCGCTTCATACGGAGCTCCTTAATCACCATATGGTAACCACCCAACGTGGTAAATAGTTTTATGAATTACAAGAAACGATTTAGCTTGTCTCTCAATGTACAGCCAACTTTAGATTGCAGTACATCAAGTGAGTGGATGATGAGTGCCCCATTTACCATATTATTTTTTTTAATTTTTTTACGTGGCCGACTCTGGGCAAAGGCTTAAGGGCCTATTCCCAAGTCCCAGTAGTCCTCCTTGGGGCCCAGTAGTCCTCCAACATCTCCACGTGTCACCACTTCGGCACTAACACCCACCGTCCATATTGAATACATGCTAGGTCTGTCTCATACAGGACTGGTGTATTGGTATTAGCCGGGGTGCTTTTACCATATTATACTGGACATACAAATTCCATCAATATAAACTGCAATATAATTTCCCAAGTAAATTCCGCTTATAAATATCCATCTTCTTTTTATATAAACTTCCATCTAAATTCCAAAGTATTATATAAATTTCCATCTTCCTCTTATGTGAACTCCAATTTAAATTCCAAGGTAAACTCCGAATATAAATATCCATCTTCATTTTATGTAAATTCTCATATAAATTCCAAATTTAATTCCGATTATATAAATTCCCAAGTTAATTCCTATTATAAATGTCCATCTTCCTTTTATATAAACTCACAACTAAATTCCAAAGGAAATTTCAATTATGAATATCCATCTTTCTTCTAAATAAATACTCATATAAATTCCCGAGTAATGTAGATTGTATAAATCCTCAAATAAATTCTCAAGAAAATTCCGATAATATAAATTCTTATATAAGTTCCGAAGCAAATTCCGATTATATAAATTTCCATCTACATATGGAGGCTGTGTCTGGGATACTGGAAGGGAGGACTTTGATGATGTTCGTGGAGAGAGCGGACGTGTGCTGAACTCTCCTCTAGCTGCAGGGTTGCCTCATCGGCATTAGTTTTGTACATAGCGCTGATAAAACTTAGGTTAGCTAGTTCTCATTTTCCTCCCAGCCCCATTAGCGATATAGTAGCTGTCTGTATCTGTTTACTGAGATTGCCTATGTTTACTTGCCTCTGGAGTGTATTCCCCTTTGATCACTCTGGGGTGTGAGTTATACACAGGCGCGTCCTCCCGAGAATGGTTTGAGAGGGTGATCTCAGACTAGGCGTGTCTTCCCCGGGTACTTTGTCCCTTGCTCGTTTTTCTCCTTCTTCCCCCCGGCAAGTCTAGTTGTTATTACCCAACAATTTCTTTTTTCTTTTGTTTCCTTTTTACTTGCACTAATTTTTACAGTGAAATATCTCTCCTATTTCTATACAGGCAGGATATTATTGTATCTTCATATGTCATGACTTCAGGAAATAATTAACTTGTTTGTGCATTGTATGACCGTGTTGTGACTTTATTGCTATATTGCAGATTGCAGTATTATTTTATTTCCCCATTCCAGGTAACGGATAACTTTCCTTTCATTCTAATAGATTGCTGATAAATACTCTGTAGGTACATTGCCAACCAGTAAGGTAGTCATTCCTACATTACTATTATATTTCAGATTGTAGTATAATTTTATATCCCCATTCCAAGTAATGATTAATTTTCCTTTCATTGTAAAAGATTGCTAATAAATACTCTGCAGGTACATTGCCAACCAGTAAGGTAGTCATTCCTACCTTATTGTTATATTTCAGATTGTAGTAAAATTTTATTTCCCTAATCCAGGTAACAATTAACTTTCCTTTCAGAATGCCGCGGACCATCATTTGCGTATCCTGCTCCGGTAGTTTTACTGGATCCTATTATACTGACCGTTCCTATGTTTGCGGGATGTGCAAACTACGTCAGAGCTTTGAAGATAAGCTGACTGAGGCTTCAAATAAAATTAACAGCCTGACCCAGAAAGTTGATGTGCTGGAGGAGTTCATTGCGAATAATGTTGGTCATACTGTGGATGATAGCCCCACTGCTCGGCCAACCGCTGTCCAGGCTGACCAACCTCCTCCCACTGTAGTTACATCTCCCCCCCACTGTACAGAACGAGTTTCAGCCAGTCCGGAATGGTGCCAGGTTTGTGAGAAAAAGAAGCATCATTCCAGTAACCACATACAATAAATTTTTGATTCTCACGGAAGTAGAGGTAGAACCCCATGAGGCGCGGGTTGTGGGGGACTCCATCATCCGTGGTCAGTTGGTGGAATTTTGCGGCAGGGCACCCTCTAAATGAAAGCGTTTTTGAATTCCAGGTGCAGAAGTAGAAAACGTAACGGAGGCTGTGGAAGACATTTTTGAGAGCGCGGAAAATGACAGCCTTGTTATCATTCATACAGGTACAAATGATGTCATGAAAACCCGATCGAAGGAGCTGATGGAGAAGTACAGAAAGATGATCCGATGCTACAAGGAGATAACTAATCATATTTTAATTTCAGGCATACTCCCAAGGATTAATGGAAGGAATGACTTCTTCAGCAGAGCATTTAGTATAAATAACGGAGTCAAGACACTTTGCGTACAGGAAGGAGTTGAGTTCATCGACACGTGGAACTAGTTCTATGAGCAGCGAACACTATTTGCGAATGATGGACTGCACTTGAATGCTGTTGGTTCTGCCCATCTCGGTCGTTTGCTTAGTGATGCCGTAAGTTTTTTCTGAAGAAAAAACAGACATCACGGGAGGCAAACATAGGTGTCATACAGCCCAACAAATCAGTATGTAATAGAAGCTTCTCACATTGGAAAAGAAAACATATTAACCCGCCGAGTCCCGACCGTTTTTTTACCCAGCCTACCCCCAGATCCCGACCGATTTTCTACTTTTTGTTTTTTGGCTGAAACCTTCGCTCTTGGTGAGAAACATCGAAAATTCATAGTGAAATCACGATCCTGAGGTAAAAAAATGTTGATACAGGTGTCACTGAACATTATGTTTTCCTTCTTTTTCAGGATACCTGGCTAAGAAAACGAACTATGGAAGGGTTGACTAATTCAAGCCACTTTAAATCACGTATTTATTTCATTTATTTGGTACGAATTTATGTGTAGTAAAAGCCTATAATGGTTTTCACACAATAATATAGGTGTTTATAAGCATTGTTCACTTACCCAATACCCCAGTATATGGCACCTTCCTTTACGACATTACCACCTCATCACTTCTGTTTGTTTCTACCTCTAGCTTCTTTGTTTCTTTGTACTCCACCTCAGGAATAACTTTCACCGTGAATTTCGTCATTAGAGAGACCGTGGGGCAACATACCTTTACTGGCCAACTTACTGCTGACTGGAGAATTGCCCAGTGTGGGGGGGAGGGGGAAGGGGGGGTTAGGAGGGGCCAGGCAGTATCCTCGCTTGACAGCAGGTAGAGGAAGGTCTCCCACATATGCCTACCGAAAATCACCCACGAATGTTGAAAAATGTGCACACAATGGGCCTTGCAATCGCGTGACGTACGGTGTACGTCGTTGGGTCTGTCCGCGGAAAAAAGTTGCGATGTACACCGTACGTCGATGGGACTCGGCGGGTTAAAGCTATTCTTGTTAATGTGCGTAGTCTACGTAATAAATTTTCTCATTTAGAGGCCCTTGTCTTTACCGACGATTATGATGTAATTGGTATAACTGAATCGTGGCTAGATACTGAACAGAGATTTTCTAGCAGAATTTAATTTACCAGGCTATCACATTTTCAGTACCGAAAGGAAGAATCGAACAGGGGGCGGTGTGTTGTTATACATTAAATCAGGATTTCATCCAGTCGAAATCACCAAACCATGTATTGAAAACATTGACGCTATTTACATTCAGCTAAGAAATGAATCTTGTCATAAAATCACCATTGGGGTAATTTATTGCCCACCCTGTCAGCCACTCAACATCGATAACGAAATCTCCAATCAAATTGCAGAAATATCTTGTATGCAAAGCACGGTAATATTTGGTGATTTTAATTTACCAGTTCCAAAATGGGGAGAAGCCCTATCCTCACACACAGGGTTAGACCTGTATACAAACTTGCAGGAAAGTTCTTTATATCAATTTGTAAATTATTCGACAAGTGGATGCAATATCCTAGATCTTGTCTTAGCCACATCAGAAAGTGTAGTGAGTAACATAATTGCAGGAGAAGAATTTAGTACAAGTGATCATCGCATAGTTACATTCAACATTAAATTCTGTGAAGACAGTGTCAGGGCCAATTGTGAGAAAGTGCCTGACTTTAAGAGAGCAAATTTTAAGAAATTAAAGGCAATTATAGGTGCAGGCGACTGGTATCCCATTGTCCAAACTTTAGATATCAACATTGCTTGGAATTTTTTTACGGAAACTCTCAACAGTGCTGTCAGGTTATGCATTCCAATGCGCAACAGAAGGCCTGCCAAAAATTCTAGACCCAAATGGTGGTACTCCGACATTAAACATTGTCTGAAAGCTAAAAATCTTGCATATAAAAACTATAATACCACAAAGAGTCAAAGTTATAAAAATGATTACGACGCCTTTCGATGAAAAAAACAAAAAAAAAAATAATTAAATGCAGTAAGAAAAACCTTGAGGCACATATTGCAAGTATCAGTAAATCAAATCCCAAAGTATTTTTCAGTTACATAAGAAGCAAAAAGGTAATAACTCCAACAATCGAGAGCAAACTGATGATGAAACTATGATGGCGAAAATTCTTAATACATTCTTTGCGCCAGTATTTACAACAGAAAATATACATACGATTCCTGCTGTTCCCCCATTCATATAGAAGAGGGCAACATAATTACTGACATCACAGTTAGGTATCGCGACGTATTGCTTGCAATAAACAAATTAAAAGAGAATACAACACCAGGACCAAACAAAATATCTCCACGTGTATTGAAGGAACTACAGAATGAAATATCAAAGCCTTTGTCTGAACTTTTCAAGTTATCACTTAAGAGCAGTAAAGTGCCACATGAATGGAAGCTTGCCAACGTAACCCCAATATTCAAAAAGAGTAACAGAGCCCAACCAGAAAACTACCACCCAATTAGTTTAACATCGGTGGTTTGCAAATTGCTCGAAACTATTATCAGAGACAAGGTTGTGAAACACTTAGAAACAAACAATCTCATCAAAGATTCGCAACATGGTTTTCGTAAT
Organism: Birgus latro; assembly: GCA_018397915.1. Taxonomy (NCBI): domain Eukaryota; kingdom Metazoa; phylum Arthropoda; class Malacostraca; order Decapoda; family Coenobitidae; genus Birgus; species Birgus latro. The sequence continues at coordinate 19,545 of JAGKTI010003701.1, forward strand.
AATCGCTCTTGCCTCACGAATCTGCTGAACTTTTTCAATGATATACTGAATATGTATGATGAGACTAAATTTGTTGATGTGGTCTACCTAGATTTTCAAAAGGCCTTTGACAAAGTTCCACACAAAAGACTCCTTCAGAAGCTAAAGGCACATGGTTTCAGCGGCAATGTTCTTGGTTAGGTAGAAAATTGGCTCTCTGGACGAAAGCAGAGTTGTAATTAATGGAAAAGAGTCAGACTGGATAAACGTTACAAGTGGAGTGCCAAAGGGTTCCGTGTTAGGACCTATTCTTTTCTTAATATATGTAAATGATATTGACGAATGATTGTGTTGTAAGATTTCAAAATTTGCTGATGATACTAAAATAGGTAACAGAGCAGATACAGTACTGCAAAGGCAAGCAATTCAGAGAGATCTTGATCAGCTGTTTAACTTGGCCGAAGTTTGGCAAATGGATTTTAATATTAATAAATGCAAAGTACTAAACATTAGCAGTAAAATTGTAAGAGCTAGTTATAGCAAGAATAATGTCCAACTTGATAGAGTAAACCACGAAAAAGACTTAGGAGTTATAATAACAGACGATTTAAAACCAAGCAAACAATGTACAGAAGCAGTGAAAAAGGCCAACAAATTGATTGGATTCATAGGCAGAGCATTTGAATATAAGTCCAATAATATCATCCTCACTTTGTATAATTCCTTAGTACGCCCACACTTGGAGTATTGCGTTCAGTTTTGGTCGCCATATTATAAAAAGGATATGGAAAAGCTTGAAAGAGTGCAGCGAAGGATGACAAAAATGATACCTAGATTGAGAAATAAACCGTACGAGGAACGTTTATAAGCCTTGAATCTCTTTACCTTAACTAAACAGAGGATACGAGGAGATTTAATTCAAGTATTCAAAATATCCAAAGGACAAGATAACATGGCTGACAATAAATACTTCACAGTTGATCACTCGAATTATGCTAGAGGCAATGGGCATAAAATAATTGGCAAACGATTCCAGTTACATGAAGCTAAGCATTTCTTCTTCAATAGAGTTGTAAATATATGGAATAAATTGCCCTCAAGTGTAGTAAATTGTAATACAGTATTAACCTTTAAAGGTCGCCTGGTTAAATATTTGTCATCTAACCCCCAGCTTACTATGTTTACTCCCGAATAAAACACTTGTATAAATTTTTATTCTATTCTATTCTTTTAGAGCCTGGATCAGTTTTCTAAATGCAAATATATGCACGGTGATAATGTTTTAAGTTTTTTCTTGCAGAGCCCAACTGAGACCACGGGATCACTATATTTACGTGTATCTGTAACTTTTGAATTCCTGTAGAGTCCAACTGAGACCACGGGATTATTAGCTATATTCACGTGTATCTGTTTCTTTTGAATTCCCGCAGATTCCACCTGAGACCATGGGATTACTGTATTCACGCTGTTATGTCTACAGAGTCTCATCATCCGCAGATGCCCAGTTATCTCAGTGTACACATACATAGTGTCATGCGTTATTTATTTATTCGATTATTCATTGCACCTTACTACTTTCTCTTTCAGGTTATTCATACTTGTAGCTTATATATAATGTATTATATAATGTAGCTTTTCCTTTTCAGTCTTTTCTATGAAATTTCCATGTCAGTTTTTCCATGCTGCATGGTGGTCTTTCTCACTTTTTCTTGCCAGTTTTGGCTGGAGGGTTTGGAGGCGGGAGGAGCCTTCTTGCTTTACTATCCTTATCCTTCAGCATGTAGAGTTAGATCTTGTAGTCATAGTCTACTCTGTAACAAACAGCCTCGAAAAGACTATAAGATCTGTTGCTGTTTGCTTTTCTATGTACTCCTATGTACTTCCCACTTCCCCCGCGAAGGGGAAGTTGTTACTATGGCAGATGCCCTTCCTGCCTCCCCCTCCCTTCAGGGGGGGCGGTGGTCCTGACCAACTCCCGACTGATCGACGGACGGACTGTCCCCTGACTGAAAGGCCCCAGACATGATCTCTCGACATCAGTGTAAAAAAACGCATTGTTTGTTCGTATTCATGCGGTTGGTTCCACTCCCCTGTCCAGCCTCAATCCCTTCATCATCAAGAAGGTGATTGATGGGTGTGCAGGTGAGATTGAACAAGCGAAAAAAACTTGCAAGTGGAGACCTTGTAAAAACTATGAATTCAAGAAGGTGATTGATGGGTGTGCAGGTGAGATTGAACAAGTGAAAAAAACTTGCAAGTGGAGACCTTGTAAAAACTATGAATTCAGCTCAGGTAAAGGATTTGCTTAAACTGAGCAAGTTCCATTGTTATGATTTTGAGACCACGATCCCGCAGTCTATAAATTCCTGTAAGGGTGTTATCACCTGCAGGGATCTTGTGCTTATGGAGAAGGAAGAAATTATACAGGAATCTGCTCAGCATGTAATAGATGCAAGGTTTATTACTAGATTTCCGGAAGGCAGGAGGACGAAGGCCACAACCGTTATCTTGACTTTTGGAAAAGTAGGCTATCTCTTCCAGCTAATGTGAAAGCTGGATATGAAATTGTTAACGTCCGGCCTTACATCCCAAATCCCCTTCGTTGTGCCAAGTGTCAGATCTATGGACACCATGAAAAGACTTGTCAGGCTTCCAACTCGGTGTGTGGCAGGTGTGCAGCTGTAGGCCACTCTGCTGACCACTGTACATCCGAGACCCAGTGTTGCTTTCATTGCAAGGATGCTCACTCCACTTCCTTGAGGGACTGTCCCAAGTGGAAGGAGGAGATAGAGGTCTGCACAGTGAAGGTGACTGAGGGCATCTCCTTCTACAATGCTAGGAAGAAGGTGAAGGAGTTGCATGCAACTCCCAAGCCTAAGGTCTCCTATGCATCGGCGGTTGTGTCCCGTCCCGTGATGTGCATCGTGGAGACACAGACCGAACTTACATTTCCTCCTCATGCCACTCACTATACCTCTCAGTCTAAGCCTCCTGTATGCTCCAACTCTCTCACTGACTTACCTAAGGCTTCTACTTATTATCAGGCTGCTTTTATCTCTCTGTCAGTCAGGCCTAAACAAAAGTCTGACATATCTAGTAAGTGTAATATGACCACTCTTACAAAACAGTCCCGTTCTCATGTCCTTCCTGCTCCTTGTTCAGCGAGGGAGAGAAAGGGTAGCTCTTCCTCGGTGGAGTCTGGGAGCCTAGTTATTAATGAAAATAAGGAGGTTTCCATCAGCAAGCACCGGGAAAGGTCCCCCAGTAGCCACTCGCGTGGCCATGAAGGGCACAAAAAAAACTAAGCACACTGGCCACCCTCATAATCTTAAACCGCCTCATTCACGGTGTTACAGTGGAATTGCAGGACCCTTGGGAATAAATTACACAATATACCAATTCTGCTTTCTATTCACAGGTCAGATGTTATTTGTCTACAGGAGACGTGCTTGGTGGATCACCCTGATCCTCCTCAACTCAAACACTACCACTCGTATAGAAGATATGATGGTCACGGAGTTGCCATATACACACACACAAATCACACCCACAAATGGAAGTGATTCTAAATTCTACTCTGAAAGCTGTCGTGTGCAGAGTAAATTTAATAGCACGTATCTGTCTATTTGCTCTCTGTACTGTCCTCCACATGGCCCCTTGATAGTGATGCTTTGAATTCACTATTTGAACACCTGCCCGGGAATAATTTAGTGCTGGGCGATTTTAACGCCCATCACTATCAGTGGGGTAGATTGAAGATTGATGGTCATTGGGAGCAAGTAGCCAGCCTAATACTACAGCCCAACCTCTGTCTTCTGAACGATGGTAGAGCGACTCGTGTAGATGATCGTACTGGTAACTTTTCGGCCATTGACTTATCTCTGGCCTCCCCTGGTATACATCAAGATTTCTCGTGGGACCTTTATGACGACTCCTTGGGAAGTGATCATTTACCCATCTGTCTTTCTTATATAAGCGACATCTTTTCGAACTCTCCACCTCCAAAATTAAACTATAAGAAAGCAGATTGGGGATTCTTCTCAAGGATTGCCAATTTAGATATATCTGGGGAGACCATAGATGTTAAAGTCGAAAATGTAACCAATTCCATAATACACGCAGCTGAGGATGTTATTCTCGAGACTTATACAGTTCATGGGAAGCATAGAGCACATTGGTGGACGCCGGATTGCTAACAAGCATTAAGGAAACGCAATAGAAGACACAGGATTTTTGATAGTCAGCCCACTGAGAAAAAATTTATTGCATATAAACAGGCACGGGCTGAGGCAAGGAGAATAATAAGAAGGACAAAACGTGACTCCTGGTGGACTTTTGTGCCCACAGTGAATCGAACTACTCCACTCAGTAAAGTCTGGTCCACTATAAGAATATTAAATAAAAAAGGCCCTTACTTACCCATTACCACCCTGCAGATTAATAATATCTATGACGATCCTGTGGACATTGCTAACTTCCTCGCAAGGATTTTTTCTCAAATAAGTAGCTCAGCCAATTATGACCCGCGTTTTCAACACCACAAATGCATGGCCACAAAAGATGTCGACTCCCCGTACAACCAAGAGATTGCGCTTGATGAACTGTTACTTGCCCTTACATCCTGTAAAGACACCAGCCCTGGACCAGACACCATCACGTACGCTATGATCCAGCATCTTAATCAGGTCAACCTGATTAAGATGTTAGCATTGTACAACGAGTTTTGGGCGTCTCGAATGTTCCCAAACTCATGGCACTTTGCGCACATCATACCGATCCGTAAAAAGGCTGTTCATCTTATGAATCCCAGTTCATTTTGTCCTATTGTGTTGACTTCTTGTCTATGGAACGAATAGTTAATAACAGGCTCCTTTTTGTTCTAGAGTCAAAGAATTTGTTAAATGATCAACAATGTGGCTTCCGTAAATACAGAAGTTCACTAGATCATTTAATGAATTTGGAGCATTGTATTGCAGAGGCATTTGTTAACAAAAAATTCATGATAGGGGTGTTCTTGGACATCAATAAGGCATATGACATGACATAGTGACACTGTATACTAATGAAGCTCTATGCTTATGGTTTAAGAGGAAATCTGCCCATTTTTATTTTAAATTTCTTAAGGGACAGGACTTTCTCTGTCAAGTTGCCCTGTAATGTAACATCGGATGTATTTATCCAGGATAACGGGGTGCCGCACTTTATTTAGTATTATGATCAATGATATTCTGTCATCAGCTCCCATCTCGTGGAATCTTAAATACTCACTTAATGCTGACGACTGTGCAATATGGCACTTTTCCCGTAATGCACAATTTTCGGCTGGGAGGATTCTAGCAGCCCTTGACGCGTCCACCAATGGGCCTTGCAGTGGGGAATTAAGTTTTCCGTACCCAAGTGTGCCGCTGTAGTTTTCACTAATTGTAACTTCCCCAATTTGCGTTTATTTTTTTTATAATCAAGGAGTACCTCTTCAAAATTCTGTATAGTTTTTGGGCCTCCACTTTGACCGCAGACTAGATTTTAAAATTCATGTTAATACCTTGCTTCCTCGTTGTGATAAAGCATTAAATGTCCTCAAGTACGTTTCTGGTACTACATGGGGTGCCGACTGAAAACCTTTATGGTGTATAAGTTCCTTATTAGATCCAGGCTACACTATGGCGCTCAGGTGTATGGCTCGGCATCTGATGCCACGTTGAAAAGGTTGGATGTGTTGCAGAATAAATGTTTGTGAATGTGTCTTGGAGTCGTCCGGTGTACATATGTAGCTCGAATGGAAATGGAGGCGAATGTGCCACCCCTCTGTATTCGCCGCGACCATCTGACTTTAGTCTGTGGCTTAAGAACATCTAGGAAAAGTAATATCGACAATGTGGCCTGTGCCCTCCTGCGTCAATACCACCATCTTATGCAGGGGATCCGTCGGCCACTTGCTGTTTGCCTCCACTTACTGACTCAGGAGCTTGGAGTGGAACTCAGTGACTGTGACAAGTTGGTGTCAAAAAATATAGCGCCTTGGGAGCCACTGAGATTTACCCTGGATATTTCCTGGCTTCCAGCACCGAAGACCAAGGCGCCGGAGGTGAAGGTCCACAATCTGTTTCGTAATATCATTCGTCACTTGGGGTACCACCTCTTGTACACCGATGGCTCCAAGTCGAGTGAATGTGTGGGTGCGAATGTATGGTCGACTGAATGTGCCCTCAGATATCGGCTGCCGACTCATACATCTGTGTTTACCTCCGAACTTTTTGCTATTGACAAAGCCATAGACTATGCTTTAAATTCTAGGCATGACTCGTTTGTGATATTTTCAGATTCAAAATCAGGCCTTCAGGCAATTGCCTTTTGTACTACGGACTCTAATGATATCCAGGGCCGCATTATTAGTAAACTGCATTCGTATGACAAGTCCTTCACGCTGATCTGGGTGCCTGGTCATTGTCGTATCTATGGCAATGAGCAGGCTGACTTACTTCCAAAGTCAGCTGCAGAACTCGAGGAGAATTGGAACGTTCCTCGTGATCTGCGGTCGAGTCTCTCTCTCGGAAATAAATCAATAAATCTTCTGTGGCAAGGTCAGTGGACCAGACTGCATATTCCAACATGTAAGCCATACCTGGGCGACTGGGCTACTGCCAAACATCCTAGTCACCTTGAAGAAAAAGTATCATTGCTGTTGCGGTTAACCAGTACCATTTTAATGCATATGAAACCCTATATGGAAAGACGCTTCCCACCGCACTGTGACATCTGAGATTCGGTGTTATCCATCAATCATATCATCCTGCCTGTCGGCGATTTATTCGTGAACGGGCTTCACTTATAAATTGTTGTGGTGCAGCAGACGTCCCCTTCACCCTCTCCACCATCCTGGGTGATGGGAATATTGTTATGACTGATAAATTGATGGCTTTATTCAGAGAAACCGGACTGATCAGAGTGATGTGACTTTTTTACTGTATGGTTATGGTTTTATCGACTGCAAATACGTATACACTATATCGTTCTATTAATTAGGGTTGACAGTTGATGTATTTGAAATAGTTCCTACTTCCGACTGATCTATTTCTAATATTGATGTCCCCTACATTAAACCCCTTTCCTCGACTGGCAGTCACCAGCTGATGAGTGCAAGTGTACAATATAGAAAGGTATTGAGCACTCGCAGTCGATGGTGTTCTGCTGGGCGAGGTACTTCACTTATTGTATATATGTAAAGGCACTGCATAATGTTACGTAAGTTATCTTAACTAGGGTCGACAGATGATGTATATGAAATAGTTCCTGACACCTCTGGTTCTCTTTCATATACTGATGTCCCCTATATTAGTTTGTGCCCCAACTGACATCAGCAGGTGATGAGTGCAGTCGATGGTGTTCTCTTGGTTGGGGTATTATTACCATAATGTAGGCTTAGCTATTGTATCTGTAGGATTTAGTACAGGGCAGCGATTTGATGGTTAGGCTATTAGTTTCAGGGATGTTGATTATATCCTTTTTTTGCTAATAAATAATGTCCAAAAAAGATAAAATAAAATAAAAATATAAAAATAAGTTTAAAAAATTATATATACAGTATATATATATATATATATGTATGTATGTATATGAGCCTCTTTGGTACAGTGGCAGAGTGTGCGTCTCGCACGCTGGTTGGCGCCGGTTAGCCTCCCGACAAGGTTGTAAAAAACTTTGGGAAGCGTTCGCCAAGCTACTGACCACTTTGGCGGACACAAGGGGTGCTGTGGTTGAACCAGTGTCGCATACAAGTATGCTCGCACCCAATCGGCTTAAGGCAGGCCGATTACACTTGGTTCACAGACTACACACACATCCAATGCCACTAAAACACAACAATTACACTCACAAGCACTTCTCACCCTACATACAGTCTCTACCAGACAACCTAACCCACTGGATACAAGGCTTGTATCGTCCCTGCTTCGGTAGGGGTAGGCCGGTCCTGCAGTGGACCTCAACGGCTGATGACGACGATGACGAT
>JAGKTI010003701.1:42247-55411 GCA_018397915.1 Birgus latro
GCCAGGCATCTTCCTCTGCCAAGCGTCCTGTACATAACACCTCGGATAGCAACAGTGAGCCTTCATCCCCTGCTGCCAAATCCTCCAAGCGGCAAGAGACTTCTCGTCCTCTGCAGGGAGAAACTGGCCTTGGATCAATCACTCCTCGTCCCCTGCAGCTTGTTCATTCCCCCCCAAGTTTCACCAATGCTTCCTGCCTCTACTCCTCCAGCATTCGCTCCCAGGGCTGACTATATCAAGCTTTTATTCAAAGACAACCCAACTGTGGACGTCAAACTTCGATGGTTGTCTGAGGTAAACCGTGCTTTCACCTTGACCCCACCCAAGCGGAGGTTAAGACGTTTGCAATCACTTCCCGTCTTGTTTACATCTCCAGACGTCGCATGGACATCATAGATAGCATAACTAAAGGAGAGTTCCTAGCCCTTTCTTTGGAAATTCAAGACTCACATCAGAGGCCCTGCAAGTTTCCTCTTTCCCTCCTTACACGTTATCCTGTATGTACTGATCCCAACTTGGCCAACGATCTGCCACGTATCTTCTTAGCTTGACGTTTCTACCACAATGGCACTCCTATCAACCAGCTGGTAGTCACCTGGAGCCTTCCTCACCCACACAACCAACTGCCACCTTCAGCTTCCTTCCCTGCCTCCCACCTTGTGAGTTTCGCAAGATGAAGGACGAGCAACCGTGGTGCTTTGAATGCTGGGGCATTGGTCACATCTCCCGGTACTGTTCTGCACCAGAAAAGTGTGCATTGTTGCTCTGGCCTACACGACTCTCGGACGTTTCCTCACTGACCCCCTCCACCTGCTTCTGATACAACCTCGATGCATCCCAACTCACCACCTCCAGATACCTTGCACTGGAAATGTCCCCGATGTCATCAAGAAGGAGTTAACGTGTGGCACGGCTGCACTAGACGTCAGGCTACCTCTGCCCCCGTTGCCAAGGATGGGGCTCCACTAGCATCACCACCATTACCACTCCGCTCTGCTGCTCTCCCTGCCTCCTCTATCGGTTTGGATTCAGCTACAGTCACCGAACTTTGTGATGCTGTTGCCACTCTCAGGACTCGGATTACCTCATTCATGACACGTTTCAATGCAACAGAAGCCCGCATTGATGACTTGGTTAGCAAGCAAGCCACACTTGAGACAACATTAAATTCATTGGTTGAATCACAGCAAGTCATCATTACGACTGTCACCACCCTTACGGAAAAGCTGGACTCCATTGTCACTTCCATTGAATGACTGACTGCTCCCCCCAGGGAGTCTTCCCCTCGTGGCACACCGCATAACACATCTCATGCCACCACCACTACCTCATTTGGCCTCCGCAAACGTAATGGCAAAGTTCGGTAACATGGCACAACTGCATGACATCTCTTGGAATGCCTGTGGTGTTACGAACCGGTCTACACTTACTGCGCTCAAAGGATATGTATACAGTTGCCACCCAGATATAATTTTCATTCAGGAATCCTTTTTTGGTCGTGCGCATCTCGAGATAGAGGCACCCACTCTCAGTGGTTATATTTCTTATGTCCATCGAATCAGGAATGGACTTGTCACGTATGTTCACTCCTCAATCCAGCAGCGTTTCCTCCAAAGCTCTGTAAACGCCGAGACAACCTTCCAGCTTCTTGAGGTCACCATTGGAAGCGGCACAGTTTGGGTATGCAATGTGTATTCTGCGCCAGGCAGGTTGCATACAGCTGCTCTTCCAGCTCCCACCATCCGTGGCATGATATACATGGGGGATTATAATGCCCGACACCCTGCTTTGGGGGACCTTTCTGCCACCGTTAACCGTAATGGGACTAAACTTCTTGAGTATGTTCGTCACAATCAGCTCACCCATTGGGACATCGGTGGGGCCACACACTCCCAAGGAGACACACTAGATCACATCCTTACATCCGGCCTCGTGACGTCCCAAGTCAGGTGTTCATCAATCCCTGCTCTCTTCTCTGATCATATTGCTCTCAGCCTTCATTATTCCCTCCCTGTTACACCTCCTGTACACAGACGTACTCGCATTGCAATCCCACACAAGTACTGCCCTACATATGTGTCCTACATAACCAACCTTCTTCCCACGTTCAACCTTCAATGTCCTGAAAAGTTGTATTCATCACTTGTCAGCTCCACACATGACTTCTACACCCATTATGTCAGCAGGCCACACATTACACGCCATCATGATGCCTACACCTGGGCACTGGATAATCGTATCACTCAGGCAGAGAGGAAGGCAGTGGAAGACGGACTTGCCATTCAAAGACGACCTTCCCCCGAGAGTCTCCATTGGTATCCATTATCAAGGGTTGATCTAGTTGCTCTCCAGCACTGCGTTTATACTGAATCTTGGCAGAAACTTACAGATGGCATCAACCATCAAACGACTGTTGGTTCCATGTGGCGCCTTATCAACAAGGTTGTTAAGAAGAAGCCCCCTAGTGTCCTCCACCACAGTCCAGCGCAGTACACACAGGATCTTGTTGATGCCTGGTCTGCACAGTCACGGACTTGCACCCTTCCTGCACACATACAGGACGCACTCTCCACCAAGAAAAACGTTCGTGCACTCCGTCTCACCGCCGCTTTACTGAGGACAGACGATGAGGATGGTGTGGCTATAACTGATGATGAATTGCGACGGGCCCTCGCCAGGGGTAGGGTAACGGCTCCAGGTGATGATGGGATCACTTTTTCTGTCCTCCGTGTACCCCTGAAAGTTCCTGGCAATCCCCTTCTCCAGCTTTTCAACCTTTGCGTCCGTCTGGGATATGTGCCACAAGCCTGGACCCACAGTACAATCGTGCCTATTCCTAAACTTGGTACTGATAAATTCCGACCTATTTCTCTCACCTCCTGCTTCAATAAAGTACTAGAACGCATCCTCCTCACAAGACTCTTGTTTAGGCTGCAGGACAAGCTCTCTCCCCGATTGTACGGTTTCTTACCACAGCGAGGGACACATCACTGCCTCATGGAGCTATACACCCTCCTGTCCCCCACCAGTGTAGTGGCCTTCATTGATTTACAGAGTGCCTTTGATGTCGCCAACAGAGACATCATCCTCGACCAGCTGGTGGATTTTGGAGTCAAGGGAAACCTGCTTCGATGGATACGTGGTTACCTAACCAATAGATCCTCTCGTGTTCTTTTTAGGGGCGCATGCAGCTCTGCTGCGGATTTTGAGCTTGGTACTCCGCAAGGTGGTGTCCTTAGTCCTTTTTTGTTTAATATCCTCATTCATCGTTTACTCACCCTCCTTCCTGACTTCCCTGGAATCACAATTACTTGCAGTGCTGATGACATCTGCATTCACTGAAATTCCTCAGCAGATCTGCAACGTTTCCTTCACTGGTTTCACGAGGCGGCTTCCATATGTGGACTCATTATCTCACCAGAAAAGAGTAGAATCTTCACTTCCCGTCCAGCAAGAACACTACCTGTATTCTCTGTCGGGGATTGTGTTATTCCTCTATGCACGCAGTACCTTTATCTTGGGGCACCGGTACGGATTTCTCCCTCCATTCCTGCAAGACAACGTGTGCATCCGATTGTTCAGGGTCTGCTATCCCGCCTACAGCAGTGCCTAAAACCTCTCAAGTGGCTTACTAATTATGCTGCCGGGGTGTCTATTCCTGTAGCACGATCCATATACATAGCGTTCATTCGATCAGTTGTTGATTATCTCTTCCCTGCTCTTTGTCAACTTTCCAGAACAGCCTTACAACCTCTTGAGAAGTTCCAAAACGCAGTAATGAGACTTATCCTGGGCTGCCCTGGCTCAACCAGAATTGCCAACATGCAACTTGAACTCAACCTACCACCACTTGGTGAGAGAATATACTCCATGGTGACATACTTCAGCGATAAGTGCCTGCATTATGCTCACCTTTCTCCCCACTACTCTCACATCATTCGGACCTCCCTTGATCCCACTGTACCAAGACCTTTGCTTTGCAGTGGTGGCCGCACTCTAGTTAATACTGTTTGTTCATATGTCCGACAGCTAAACATCAACATACCAGTGCTTATGGAGGAGGTGGACTGTGACATTCCACCTTGACAGACCCCTGTTCCTGCTGTCTCATACACTCCGGCCTCCAAGACTGACCTGCCTCAGCTTCAGAAACAGCTAGCTTTGGAGACTATCGCCAGGCTGTCATCTTCCCTCCCTTCGGTCCACCCTGGCAGACCCCTGTTACTGCTGTCTCATACACTCCGGCCTCCAAGACTGACCTCCCTCAGCTTCAGAAACAGCTAGCTTTGGAGACTATCGCCAGGCTGTCATCTTCCCTCCTTTCAGCCCACCATATATACACTGATGGCTCCCTGCAGGAGGATGGAAGTGCTGCTTGTGCAGTGTTTTCCCCAAGTCTGGATCCACCTCAAGGGGGCTGGTTGGGCCGTCGACTGCCAACCTCATCGAGCTCTACATATTGCGAACTACATGGACTCCGCGATGCAGTTACTTTATTAGTACGAACGAACAACAGCGGCTTGATCATCTGTGACTCACAGTCGGCCCTCCTTGCCCTTTCTTCTCCCAGGCCTGCATATCAACACATAGTTATGCAGATACTCCGTCAATTGGCCACTGCCCGCGATCGTTTGCTGGTGGTGCACTTTCTGTGGATTCCTTCTCATATTGGTCTTGCAGCTAACAACACCGCTGACCTCATTGCAAGCACTGCCTGCGGACTGGATCTGCCTGCTGTGGATGCCACTAATGTCTTCCCCATTTGCTACAAGCAAATAATACGCAGAGCAGCCCGTCCCCTATTCTCCACCGTAGATATGCTGAGAGGACTCACAGTGTGTCTATCCAACATTATGACCACTTTCTATATCGGCCCCATAGATATCGTCGTAGTGGTCTTATGGTTCATCGACATAACGTGGTGTATGCCCGCCTCAGAGTGGGATACCGACCTGTGTGGCAAGTGGCTGGGGTGGACAACGCACCTCGTTTTTCCTCCTGTAAGCTGTGTGACGCACCCAATGCCAACACCCTTGACCACTATTGCCTGCAATGTCCACTTGTCTCTGACTTAATACCACACGGACTCACATTAGTGGACACTTGTAAACATTTATTGGATGATGATAATCTAGATGTTATTCTCATGCGTCATCCACACTTTGGTGGGTGTTAATTTGTTTTAGCTAGACAGCGTGTCCTGCGTGGCACGAGTTCCCTTGTACTCACCTCACATATGCCCACATGGCACTGTAATAGGTTTGTCGCCTTCGGGCGTAATAAATTAATCAAATCAAATCATTCGTTGCTCCCGCAAAATCACTCGATGTCACGATTTACGTTACATAATTTCAGGATGTAGAAAATTCGTGACAACAGTCATTACGATGGTATTTAGCATAATGATAACATATATTTGCATACTCAGCGCACTCACTATGACTCCTGTCAACATACGTAACATTTTTTATAGTTTCATATTATTCTTTCAGTGACATTATAACATTTAACACTCAGTGTAAATGTTTTCTTCTATTTACAATCCTTACGATGATATTTAGCACACTGCTAGTGCATATTCACGTAGCAAGCACACTCGCTACCACTCGTGTTGCGACTTAGAATATATTTTTGCACTTACAGTATATTATACATTTCAACTAACAGTACACCCATTTACACTTTATACTAATATTTACATATATAAGTCTTATAATTACATTGAAAATCAGAATATATGTCACCTTTATACACTCGCTACGAATTTTTCGACTTAGAATATTTTTATGCACGAAAATAATAATTTTCAACTAATATTATACCCGTTTCCACTTTATACTAGTATTTACATATTCACTGGCCTTATAATTGTACTGAGCGTCTGTATGTCGTATATTTTCCTGAGAATGAGCATCGTATCACTATCGCACCATTTCAGAACTGCATCATTGTGTGGTATTCCCTGAAACAGGGGTGAGTGCATAGACCCACTCTGAGTGTTGGGTCTCACTCGAGAATTACCATACGCATGACACCTCCATTGAGGCCTAGGTCTGTTTGGTTGTGAGGGGATAGGAGTGGCAAAGTGGCAGCCGGAAATTCTCAGGGGAGTTTGGATGGTAGGGACAGTGCAGGGTAGTTGCTGAGTTCTCTCCTCACCATACTTGGCTATAATTTCCCTGCCAAGCTCCTTGACAAACCCTTCAAAGGTATCCTGCACACCTGTTCTCATGGCATGCAGGTGGTGGCAATTTAGGGCAGTTATGTCGAGCAGGTGAGAGAAGAGCTTTTTGTACCACTTCATCGTGGTCCTGGCACACTCAACACTCGATATCATATTGATGTTATAGTCCAGCACATAATCAGGTTTCCAGATGCGGCGCCTGCTCTCGCTGCAGTGATCCACGGACTCTGTGCGGTTCATCAAAGGGCGGTGAACCGTCGATAAGAGGCAGACTTCTCTGTTGTGGTTCCACATTGTTGTTAAGATGTTATTAGCCTTGAAGAATACCACCTCATTTTTCTCTAGTTTCCGCCCGACCTCGACCTTGTGACGCCAGTTCACCTTTACCGTACCACAGAGTCCAGTTTCAAGCAGGTGTAGATAATGAGCGAGAAGGGGGCTAGTGTACCAGTTATCGAGGTAGAGTATGTGACCACGATGAAGGTACTCTTCAATCATTGTCTTCACAACTGCTTCCGAGAGTCCAATATTGCGATCTTCTGTTATGTCTGTCTGTGCACCGGTGTACAAGACAATGTCTTGCACATAACCAGTCCTACAGTCACACATAACAAAGATCTTGAATCCAAAACGGTGCCTTTTGCTGGGTATATACCGGCAAAAAGAAATATTGCCTCTCCACAACACGAGACTCTCGTCTATGACAAGGTCTCTTTAGGGATAAAATGAGGAACGGAATGTTTGTCGTAGGTGATCAAAAACCAACCTAATTCGCCTTATCTTGTCTGTGTCATTTACATGGGCAGGATCATCAGCATCGTAAAAATGGAGGCGGCTTAGAATTTGCTGAAACCGATTAGGGCTCATGGTCTTGCCAAATATCGGTGTCTGCATGAGAGAGTCCATAGTCCATTATGACGGAATTCTGTTTTTACATAAAATATCCTTCAAAAGTACCAGGCAAATAAATATGAGCATCTCTGACAGGGAAACAGGGTAATCGTACATGATCGAATGCCTGCTCCTTGTGCCCAGTCTTTCACTCTCATGTCGCTAGTTGCTTGCAAAGATGTTGGTTTGTTCTACAGTCTCCTCGACAAAAGTCTCACTGAAAAACAGGTGAAAAAATCCAGCCTGCTTGAGCCATGGTGTATTCCAGGAGCAGTGCAGCCTGTTCGTCCCTGCTTAGTGAAGGGGTGAATGATGGGAGAAAAATCACTCCCATCTTCCCAATTCCACGTCACATCGCCCCCATCATCGCCTTCGTCAGGGTGGGGAGGAGGTGATGGTGGGGGAGGTTGGGGAGGAGAAAAGCTGAGGGCATCCCCAGTCACACTCCTCTTCCCTTGTCCTTTACCCTTACCCTTACCCTTATGCCCTGATACTTTCTTTTCAGTAAGCACTCCCTCCACACCACTTCCGGCCTCCCCAAACAAGACACTAGGCCCATACCTGAGTGTACGACGTGCTGTCCTCTCAGGGCCGCGATGGGTGATGATCTCACGGCCGTACCACATGGCAGCACGTCCCATGGCTCTCTCCTTGTCTTCGTCCTCGTCCTCGCTTTCCCCCTCCACATCACGTAGGGGCTGGAGAGAGGTTGTAACACAATGTTTTGGTGCTGGCTGGCCCTCTCTAGTGGCACAATACGTGACGTAGCGCCAATTTCTGGGTGAAGGGACCTACTCATCACTGCTACCTCTTTCCTCCTCCTCCAGCTGGATGTAGTCTTTGTCAGCCACCTCGTCATCGAGGGGCGAATCACTGTCGCCTGTGAAGGCATTCAGGGCAGCTTGTATTTCCTGCTCTGAGGGACTTCGGTGCGCCATGTCTGACCTGGGTCACTGCTGAGAGGTGAGTGAACGAGGTGTGGCCGTGCACGGGTCACGTGGTGTCGCTGAGTGTCCCCACCTGGTGGCAGATAAAGGAAGGTCGTCTGCACCTATGTACCCAAAATCAAGTGCAAAATTTGAAATTAGTGCAAATTATGAACCTTGCAATTGCGCGATGTACCAGTACGTCGATGGGTGTAGCTGTGACAAAACGTTGCGACGTACCCATATGTTGATGGGACGCCTCGGGTTAAGTACTTGGGTAGTGTGATGAGTAAGGATGGAAGCTTGGAGGGTGATGGGCTTGAATGAGTGCAGAGTGGAAGAAAAGTTGCTGATTCCTTGAAAGCAGTGATATGAAACAGGGATGCAAGCATGGAAGTGAAAAAGCTACTACATGTCAGTATTGTGATGCCAACTCCAACATATGGAATTGAAGCATGGACCTTGTTGGAGGGACACAAGTCAAGAGTGAGAGCAGAGGAAATGAGTTATTTGAGAGGAGCATGTGGAGTTACATGAAGAGATATACTGACAAATGAGGAAGTGAAAGAGCGTTGTGGTGTGGCTGTGGATGTGAGAGGAAGTGTTAGGAGAATCACGTTATTGTGGTTTGGTCATGTGGAGAGGATGGAGAGTGAGAGACTGGCGAGGAGAGTGTATGTGAGTGAGGTGGAGTGGGGAAGAGGGAAAGAGGGAGAGGGAGGCCAAGGATGAGATGAAGGGATGGGGCGGAGAGGTATATGAGAAAGGGGGTGTGAGCTGGAAGCAGGGGAGTGAAATGGCGGGGGATAGGGTGACATGGAGGCGATTTGTTTGTGGTCATCCCTTACGGGATTGAGGCGTCTGGCGATAGATAGATTTTCTTATGATTTTCTTAAGTGCTGTAGATTTTCTTATGATTTTTTTAAATTGTTAATGATTTCCTTATGGGTTTTTTAATTGTTAATGATTTTTTTTACGTTTTGCTTAAGTACTCTTGATTGTTTTACTATTTTCTTAAGTGCTATTGATTTTTCTTAAGGTTTTCTTAAGTGCTGTTGATTTTCTTACGATTTTCTCAAGTGCTGTTGATGTTCTCACGATTTTCTTAAGTGTTGTTGATTTTCTTCCGACTTTCTTTCTTCTCAATATTCTTACGATTTTCTAAAGTCCGGTTACTTTCTTTTTTAGCATGAGTACTATAATTTGCCCAGTATATTCCCACCTAGAGTAAATAATCTAGCTTTTAATTATCTTAGAGTTTATAATCTGTCCAAGTTAATGTTCTTTTCCTTTCTATCTGTTTGTCTGTCTTTTGGTCGGTCTTTCTTTGTTTCTTTTTCAATGAGTAATCTGCCCCTGTCAATTTTCCTACCATGAGAAAGCACGCTGGCCCTGTTTATTTTGTCTCTCATAGCAGTCTGGCTCTGTGTAATGCTGTCTCTTTTTGGCCGCTTTGCAAGAAGAGGGAAAGGATGAGCGAGGTGTAGGCTACTTCCGTTTTTTTTTTTTTTTTTTTGACGGGGGAGATGGTAAAAGTTTTGAAATAATACATCATCACACTGTTGTTACTCCATACCGTATAACAATCAATGGCTTTCTTCACAGGGTATACTTCCCCACATTTTGCATCACTGTTCCTATTCCCTTAAATTAGGGATTAAATTTCCATCTCTATCTTGAAATTTGAGCTGTTGTAAGGGTTTAATGTTAGAATATGGTACTTTAATTTTTTTCTTTTTTTATGCGAGGAAGAAGGAACCAAAGGCAAGGAGCCCGCAAAATAATTCCTTCCAAGGAAAAAGAAAGAATAACAATACAAAAGAGAGCCAAATTCAAGATCCGTTCATTTTGAGATGCCTGGACACACTGCGTTTGAAAGACTGAAGATCATAGGAAGCAGGAAATACAGACAGAGGGAGACATTTCCAGAGCTGACCTGTTGCATAAATGAAAGACTTAACTCTTGCATTAGAGAGTTGGACAAAGAAGGGATGAGAGTTTGTTGCTAGACGGGTGCTACGGACCCGATGTAGAGGTGGAGGGATGCAAGCAGACAGTTCAGAGAAACAGTGACCATGGTAGCAGCGACAGAAAAGAGATAAAAAGGCAACAGTGCGGTGAAGAGAATGAGGTTAGAGGGAACCAATAAGACTGGGAGAGTTAATGAGACGAAAAGCCTTTGGCTCCACCCCATTGAGAAGAGCTGTATGTGGGGAGACTCCCCACACATGAGAGTTGTACCCTCAACAGGAGCGAATAAAACCTGTGTATAAAGTCACCAACTGTGAAGGGGTAAAGAAGGTACGGAGTCGGCTTAGCACACCTAATCTTTTGGAAGCAGATTTTACAAAAGATGTAATATGATCTTTCCAAGAGTGAGTGAAACCCTAGGCATGTTCAAGGATAATGCAGGATTGAGCTGGATATTATTATATATTAGTGGGTACTCCCGTGGAAGGTTGTGGTGGGTTGATAGGTGCAAGAACTGAGTCTTTGATGGATTAAAAACAAGATTATTTTAACCCCCGTCAGACATTAGGTGCCAAGTCAGACATTAGGTGTGCCATAGCCTCATCCCTTGTTCGTTGAAGTTACTGCTGAGATGGATGTTGCTGGGACTGAATGGAAAGGTGAGTGGTGGAATCATAATCATATGAGTGGATACAGTTACATGTACAGCTTAGATGATCATTGATGAATAAAAGGAAGAGAGTTGGTGATTGGATAGAGACAAGAGGAACACCACAGTCGATAGACTTAAGAGAAAACGATGGCCCTCTACAACAGCTGCTATAGAACGACCAGAAAGGAAACTGTAGATGAAGGCACAGATAGAAGGATAGAAACCGTAAGAGGGCAGTTTGGAAAATAAAGATTTATGCCAGACTCGATCGAAAGCCTTTGAGATGTCAAGTGCAATGGCAAAGCTTTCGCCAAAGTCCCGAAAGGAGGATGACCAGAAGTCTGAAAGATTGGTGAGAAGATCGCCAGTGGACTGTCCCTGACGGAACCTTTATGGACGATCAGAAAGAAGGTTGTGACAGGAAAGATGCTTTAAAATTTTTCTCTTAAGGATGGATTCGAAAACTTTTGACCCAAAGGATGTTAAAGCATTTGAACGATAGTTAGTGGGTTGGGAATGGTCAGCCTTCTTTGGGACTGGCTGAATGAGAGCAAACTTCCAGCAAGAAGGAAAGGTACAAGTTGAGAGACAAATGTGAAAGAGTTTGCCTAGGCAGGGTGGAAGCACAGAAGCACTGTTCTTGAGGACAACAGGAGTGACTCGATCAGGCCCATATGCCTTGTTAGTATTAAGGCCAATGATGGCAGAAAATACATCAGCTGAAGAAATTTTAATGTCAGCCATGAGGAAGTCAGAGGGGGGAAGTGATGGAGGAACAGCACCGCAGTCGTCTAATGTGGAACTGGAGGAGAAAGTCTGAGCGAAGAGATCTGCTTTATCAGTAGAAGAAATAGCTACAGAACCATCAGAGTAGAAAAGAGGAGGGAAGGATGATGAGGTAGAGTTGTTAGAAAGATTTTTGGCAAAGTGCCAGAAGGAGCGGGAAGAATTCGAGCTGGAGAGTTGAGAGCATTTAGTACGGATAAAATTATTTTTAGCAGAGCGAAGAACAGACTTAGCACGATTCCGGGCAGAAACATAAAAAAGATGTGAGTCAGGGGTGGATTGGCTCTGGTAACTTTTATAGGCCCTCTCCTTGTTGCGGACAGCATTAGAGCAAGAGTGATTGAACCAAGGCTTTCTTGCATTAGTCAAAGGATATGAGAAAGGAAAATATGCTTCCATGCCCGAGAGAAAAATCTCCGTAATGCGCAAGGCACACTCAGATGGCTCCCCTCCCTTGAAGCACTAATCATTCCAGGGAAAATCAAAGAAGTACTGCCTGAGCGTCTCCCAATCTGCAGCAGCAATGTGCCACAGTCAATGTTTCTATGGAGTGTCCACAGGCCGTGCCAGAGCGATAGGACAGGTTAAGGTAATAAGGTTGTGATCGGAGGAGCCCAACGGAGAGAAAAGATTGACAGTGTAAGCAGAAGGATTAGTTGTAAAGAAGAGGTCAAGTATGTTTGAGCTCTCTCCAAGGTGGTCAGGGATACGGGTAGGGTGCATTATAAGCTGCTCTTGGTCATTTAGGATAGAGAAGATCCACCAGGTGGATCAATGAAAGGAGAGGAGGGTCAAAGGTGATGGTGAACATTGAAATCTCCTAGAATGGATATTTCAGAGAAAGGAGAAATAGATAGAATGTGTTCCACTGTAGATGTAAGATAGTCGAAGAAGTCTTCATGTTCAGTAGAATTCGGGGATAAGTAAACAGCGCAAATATATTTAGTCAGAGAATGACAGGAGGGCCGAAGCCAGAGAGTAGAGAAGACAGAAAAATCAACTTCAGGATCCAAGTCGGTTCGTACATATACACAACAGCCACCTTTGGCTTTGAAATGAGTATAGAGAAAGTAGGAGGATACAGAAAAGAGTTTGCTGTCAGTTGCCTCAGACAGCTGAGTCTCGGTTAAGAAGAGAAGGCGAGGTCACTAGTCACGAAGAAGTTCCATGGAATGGAGGAAGCGCCGTAGCGAGGTCTGATTCCGCCACTGAGCTTGGGAAATAAGTTGCAATATGTCGTGAATGGGTTTATGTGAAAAATAAATAAATGGATCTACAACATTGACTCTCTCTCTCTCTCTTTCTCTCTCTCTCTATGTACCTACCTATCTACAGTATCTATCTATCTATCTATTTCAGTCCGTCAATGGTGGAATTTGGCAGTTTCGTCCCACAAGCCTTGAAAGAGTCTGATAACCCCATCTACTCCACCTTGGGTCAGAAGATGTACCTTGACCCGGTCCTGGTCTTGCCTGACCCCTTCGATTTCCTGCTGCGAAAGGTCATCAAAGGGACTCACGGACTTATCGTTTCCACTGACTACCTCGTGTGGACTCGGAAAAACATAGGACTTACTGAAATTACGTATATTATGGATGAGAGGGTGGGTTGGCTGTGAGGTGAAGTATGTGTGTTATTATTATTACTACTACTACAACCACTACTACTACCACTACTACTACTACTACAACCACTACTACTACTACTACTACTACTACTACAACCACTACTACTACTACTACTACTACTACTAC
>JAGKTI010003702.1:0-14085 GCA_018397915.1 Birgus latro
GGATGCCCTTCCTGATGTCTACCAATGACCCTTGGGTGGATTCGATCCTCCGACCCTATGGCCAGAGCGGAGCACTCTAACCCACTGAGCCACGGCTCTGGTACCAGAGGCAAACCACACTCACCGGCCTCACAACGTGAACTGCCCAAGGTCCCCGGTTGCATACCACAGGAACCTTCCGATGATGTCATCACTCGTGACTTAGCAGGTGTGCGCACATGCACACACACAAACAACAATATGCACTAACAATGTCATTACTGTATTTAGTCACTCTCTATCTCTCTTTTCCTGCACTTTGTGCTTCCACTTTCATTTTTACTGTGCATATTTTTATCTCTGTCATCACCATCATCTTCAGCTTCTCTTTCATTTTTACCTTCGCTTTCGCGTTCACTCTGTCATTCACATTCACTACTGTATTCACTTCTATGCTCTCTTTCATTTTCATTCACCTTCATCTTTGCACTCATTTTCACTATTACTTTCATTTTCAGTTTCAATTTTGCCATCACTTGCACTTTCACTTTCTCAGATTCACATTTACATTTACTATTACATTCACTCACCTTTGCTTTCACCTTCCTTTCTTTTACTTTCACATTCCCCTTCACCTTCACTTTCTCTCTCTCATATGAAACAAGCTCATGTGTACACATTAACAATCTTTCCCATCCATCATCCAATCCTGCACTGCCCCATGAGGAGAATAGGAGCCCAGGATTAGGCAAGTTGGTACTGACACTTAAGATGACAGTGACCAGCCTCACTCATCCCTGAGTGGCATTACGTGAGCAATAAACCACAACCATCCCTTGGATATAAAACTTCACTGGCTCAATCCAATTGGAGTGCCATAATTACCTACTAAACCACCAGGAACCACAATTTGATTATATGGCTACCACTCTGGATAGTAAATGGTTTTCTGGTGTACAGAAAACCATCTGGCTTGTCACTCAGTGTACTCACCGACAGGTAGAACGAAGAGGAAAGAATGAAGGAAAGAAAGACAGAAGAGGGAGTGTAAAGTTACCCGTAGGCAGAAGGACAAGGAAGGAATGAAGGAAAGAAAAACAGAAGAGAATGGATGGAAAGAAGGATGGAGGAGAGGAGAGAACAGACACCTGAGAGCAACACTACATCGAGTGGATAGTGAGCGCCCCTACACACACACGAGTACATACTAGGAACGGCCAAGGGGGTCTCCAGCAGGCACTAAGTGAACTACCAAGCCAGACAGCATGACGCCACTGGGCTTTTCCCTCCCAAGCAGACAAAAATGTTCAGAGGCAAACTTTCCACCCAGATGCAAGCAATTTGTCTAGATAAAATGGAAAAACGTATATATAATGGTTTCATACAGCCAAATCACACCGTCCAGGTAACGGATCATTTGGACAATGGACGTATGGATAATTGAGAGATTGCTGTAATAATAATAATAATAATAATAATAATAAGAACTTGCTGTACTGCTTGTACCAATCAATATGAAAAAATATATATATACACTGAGTCCTCGGTAAACGAAAACCCAATAAACGAAATTTCGATGTTACGAAAGCAAAGCATATTGGACAAATTCCACTATACGAAAAGCATCTGTCTCGATGATACGAAAACCGAAGCGAAAGGAAATATAAAAAATTCAAAATGGGCGTGCTGCACAGTGCCGCGCTCACTTGTGAAACGGCCATCACAACAATAACAAGACAATTCACCATCGGGACTTTTCAGCATCTGGATGATTCCCCATCATATATTTACATATCAGTTAATTTAGTAAGTATATTAGTTTTCGAGTTATATGAGTTATAAAGCTGATGGTGGTTTATTCTTTTTATAATATGTGTATAAAATATGGCATCAAATAGTTGGTATTAATGGAAAAAAATATAAATATATTGAAACGTGAATCAGGTGACATATGCCCCACATGCCACTGTCTAGGCAACTCACCTGTTACCAGTGACATGGCCAATTAAGACATGTCACGCCGTGGTATGAAATTCAAGGCCAGTGATTCTCCAATCGATGACAATGTGGAGGACAAAGTTTACGTAGCACTAGAGGAAGAAACAGTCAGAAATGATGATCAGGTAATGTCGACAAAAAAAGGTGCAGTATGTTGATGTGTCTGGTGAATGAAACAACGCTTATTTCGCTTATATTACTGTGTGAAAACCAATACTCTTGTACTACATATAAATTCGTACCAAATAAATAAATAACTATTATACATGGCTTGGAATAATTACCCTCCCATAGATCATATTTTATCAGGAGCCAAGGCCCATAGAAAACACAGCCATGTGAGGGTATTCTCACCTGTAGTAGCATTTTAAAGGTCAAGTGAGCGATTTCTCTATGAATTTTCGATGTTTCTCATAAAAAGCGGAGGTTTTAGCCACACACACACACAAAAAATCGAAAATCTGAGGGGATTGAGGGAGGTAATTGGTTAAGAATCTGCCAGGACGGGGCAGGTTAACATAAGGCTACATATGAGACACTGGCAGTTATATAAGTGCCTAATAACCTCAAGTGAATGATCGACATACTCTAAAATTATATGAATAATCTTCATTTTGCATCTACATTCTCAACTAATCAGTCAATTTCAACCTACTGCACCCAAAAATAAAAATAAAAATTACTGAAGACAGCTATGGGAGATGCCAGATTATAATTCAAAGTCGACTACAGTGAGGCAGAAACAAGTTAATTACTGACTACAAGTGTAAATTATAAACTAATATACAAACCTACACTATTCAATGAACATAGACCTTGATAGTTCCCAATGAAATTAGTTATTATAGTATTACTCAATTAATATTATGTATATTTATAGAATGATGGAATCGTCCATGTTTTGACGGGGAATTATCTGACGGCGAATTGGGCAAATTGACTTCACGGCGAATTTTCCCGGAACCGGTCCACATCCCTCCTCACAGCTTTGCTGCACGTAAGGATATTTTTGCAGCTCTACACATTTTCGTACTGTTTAGACATGCCTCCCATGTGCCCTGCAACATCTCCAGCATTGGGAAAGCCCTCTGCATAGAAGCAGCAGCACCATACTCTAACTCTGGAGAGGAAATAGGAAATTACGCCGCGAGAGGGGCAGGGAGTCTCACAGATTGAGTGTGCAAAGCTTGCAGTTTCCACTATTGGGACTGTGACCAAGAAAAATGAGACATACAAGAAAATGGCCACCTCATTCTCTACATCTACAGGCATTACTTACTTCAAAATAGGAGGGGTAAAGTATTGGTGGGGGGTCCGAGGGGGTCCTGGAATGCATCCTCTCATTTCTATGTATATTTCAATGGGAATAATTGTTCCACAATACGAAATTTTGAATTACGAAAGTTTTTTTTTGGTCCCTATCCCTTTCGTACATTGAGGACTCACTGTATATCCAATTCATTTTGGACTGTTTGACTCAACAACAGTACCTGGATAGCACTATGGCCACAGCATCATTCAAGACGCTCTCTCCAAAAACGAGGGCGTACAAGTTGACATCAACACGGAGATCTGAGAAAATGGCCAGCACCGTAACTGGGTCAGTGGCCGATATAAGGGCTCCAAACAACAGGCAGTCGATGAAAGTGATACTTGAGCCAAGCATGTACAGGAACCCATACACAATGCCTCTGAAAGTACAAACACATGCAGTATTTTGGGGGCATGAAAAGCAAACATTTTCTGTTACATAATTATAGCAATAATCTATCTATCTATCTATCTATCGCCCGATGGCCTAATTCCGCAAAAGGTGGCCGCAGACAAAACGCCTCCAAGTCGCTCTGTCACCCACCATTTGCCTATCCTCTCCCAAGCTCACTCCCCCCTCCCTCATATACCTCTCAACTCCATCCCTCCACCTCATCCTTGGCTTTCCCCTGCCTCTCCCTCCCTCCACCTCATCCTTGGCTTTCCCCTTCCTCTCCTTCCCTCCACCCCACCTACATACACCCTCTTAGTCAGTCTTTCATTCTCCATTCTCTCCACATGTCCAAACCACCTCAGTGTATTTCTCCTAAACTTCTCAACCACATCCACATCCACCCCACAACGTTCCTTCACTTCTTCATTCGTCAACCTGTCCCTCCACGTCACTCCACATGCTCCTCTCAAGTAACTCATTTCCACTGCTCTCACTCTTGACTTGCTACCCTCTAGCAAGGTCCATGTCTCGCTTCCATACGTCAGGGTAGGGATCATGATACTATCATGCCGTGACTTCTTGACTTCCATACTCACCTCCCTATTTCTCATCACCGCTTTCAATGAACCAACAACCTTCCTTCCCTGCAGTACCCTTTCAAGTATTTCATTCCCAAAACTTCCATCCTTACTCATCACATTGCCCAAGTACTTGAATGCACTCACATTCTCCATATCCTCACCATCCAACCTCACTGTGCATTCTGTGACTTCATTCCTCTCAAACACCATAACTTTACTCTTGTTCACATTGACTTTCAGATTCCTCTTCTTACACACTGTCCCAAATTCATTCACCAAACCTTGCAACTCCCCTTTATCATCACTCAACAATACTGTATCATCAGCAATAATAATAATAATAGTAATAATAATAATAATAATAAGAGTAGTAATAATAATAATAATAATAATAATAATAATAATAATAATAATAATAATAATAATAATAATATTAATAAAAATAATAATTATAATAATAATAATAATCCGTCCATCAACTAATCCAGTGTTGCCCTACGATGATCGGAGGAGCCTGGGGCTAGGCAAGTTGGTCCTAACATTTAAGATGAGAGTGACCAACCTCACTCATCTCAGAGTAGCATTATGTGAGCAATAAACCCCAACCACCCACTGGATATAAACCTGCGCAGGTTCAATCTGACTGGAGTGCCATGACTGCCCACTACACCATCCTTCCTTCCTTCCTCTTCTTTCTTTCTTTCCTTCATTCTGTCCTCGTCCTTCTGCCTACAGGTGACTTTAAACTCCCTCTTCTGTCTTTTCTTCCTTCATTCTTTCTTTTTCCTTCTACCTATGGGTGACTATACATTGGCTGACATGCCAAATGGTTTCCTGTACACCAGGAAACGATTTACTATGCTGGATGGTAACCATATAACCAAATTACGGTGCCTTGGTGGTTTAATTGGTAATTATGGTGCTCCAATCGGATTGAGCCGGTAAAGGTTTATATCCAAGGGGAGGTTGGGGGGTTTATTGCTCACATAATGCCACTCAGGGATGAGTGAGGCTGGTCACTCTCATCTTAAATGTCAGGGCCAACTTGCATTGCCCCGGGCTCCTATGCTCCTCATGGGGCAACATAGGATTGGATGATGGATGGATGGATAATAATAATAATAATAATAATAATAATAACATACAGTACATGAACACACAACAAAGAATCATCTTATGTACAGTCAACCCATCATATGTGTGGGTAAAATGTTAACCTAGGGTTCCATGCACTTGGAGGTCATACATTTGGTATATATAGTTTGCAACATACCTTTATAGAGGACAATGTTCAATTACTACTATAAAAACCATTTAAATTTGAATTTCCCAATTTTCATATGTATTTTGTTGGTGACCACTGCAGCTAAAATTAGTAGGAACTAACCTGGAAATTTTTATGCCCATTTTCATTATGCCCTCTGTCATCTAATACCCTTAAAACTGGTCACTGATGAAATGAAAATGTACTGATATACTGTATATAATATATACACCAAGCCCTCATTTTCCAATCGATCGTTATTCAACAATTCGTTATTTTGACATTTATAAATCTATATCCTTTTTCGTAGTTCAACATGATAATCCCCGCCATTTCGACAATTCAAACCATGCGCTGCCAGACAGACCGGCTGAACTGCCTCAGTGACACTCCTGCACTCAGCCCTGGTGATCGGTTGCCCTTTCATCCATCTGCATTTCTATGTGACCACGTCAGAATACTAAGGCACCACCATGGTTCCACCCAAGACCCCTACTGCTACCCCTGTCAAGTGCAGTCATGTGCTCAAAAACCTGAGTGAGTGTTTATGTAAATGTGTGACCTTTGTATATAATATGTGGTGTGTGTGTGTGTGTGTGTGTGTGTATTTACCTAATTGTATTTATCCCTGGGGGTAGGGGGGTTTCGAGAATACTCCCCCAGTATCCCTGCTTGTCGTATGAGGTGACTAAAAGGGTTGGTGGTGGGTTAGTGCCCCACCCCGTAAAAAGAACTATACAAAAGAATAAAGCGCCTCAGACCAGGACGGATCATTCGTTGACGACTACGGAACAGACAAAGGACATCCTGAGGGTGGGGACGTGGAATGTAAGAGGAGTGAATGATGAAGTGAAAGAGAGAGAGATTGTTCAGGTGCTTGAGGAGGCAGAAGTGGATGTATGTGGATTGACTGAAACTAAATGGAAGGTGAAAGGGTGAGAGAATGGGAATACGGTTTAGGAATATGTGCGGGAGTCAATGAGAATGAGAGGGCAAGAGAGGGAGTATGTCTGATGATAAGTAAAAAGTGGAAGGAGAATATAAGAGAGCATGGAACACTGGGTGCAAAGATTGTATAGGTGAGGATGAAAGTAGGCATACAAGCTTGGGTGATTGTGTGTGTACGCCCCAACAGAGGACCAAGTGGCAAGAGTGAAAGATGAGTTTTGGGCAAATGTAGAAGCATGTATGGACAAGTTTGAAAGGAGCGAGAGAGTGTTTTTGATTGGAGACATGAATGGTAAAGCTGGGAATGTACGAGTGGATGGAGCTGTTGGTCAGTGGGGTGTGCCAGCTGAGATGGATGGGAATGGTAGTGCCTTGGTGGCCATCTGTGCTGGTAAGGGGTTGGCAATAGCCAACACCTACTTTCGGCACAAGATGATCCACAGGTATACATAGAGAGTCTTGAGGAGGATGGATGGTGAACTTGTAGAATGGAAGGCAATGATAGATTACGTGTGTGTGGATGAGCAAATGAGAAGACAAGGGTTGGATGCAAGTGCGTGGAGAAGGTGGGGGAGTGGAATCTCTGACTATCACTTAGTGATGGCCAAGGTGAGGCTGCAAAGAAAGTGGGTGAAGAGACCAAGGGGAAGACAGGAGGAAGTAGCTCCTGTGAGAAGAGTGGAGAAGTTACAAGATAGTGAGAAAATGGAAGAGTATAAGAGAATAGTGGAAGAAAGATTGGGAAGGTATGAGTTAGAGCAGATGGAAGGGGTGGAAGATGTATGTAAGATTTTCACGGAAGAGATAGGCGCAGCATATGAGGAGGTTTGTGCAGTGAGGAGATGCAAGGGTGTGCAAGGGACAGCATGGTGGAATGATGAGGTGAAACGAGCTGTGGAACAAAAGAAGAAGGTATATAGAGAATGGCTAGCTAGCAGAGGTAGGGGAGAAAATGAGAGAGAGAAGAGAGAGGTATATGTGAGCTGGAGAAGAGAGGTGAAGAGACTGGTGAAGGAGAGTAAAATGAAAGTGGATGAGGAGTTTGGGAGGAATCTGAGTGTAAAATGGAGGGAGAGTAAGAAATTGTTTTGGAAGAAGGTAAAGAAAGTAAGACAGTGTGAAAGGGGAAATAGTAGGGGAGTGAAAGATGGGAATACTAGATTGCTGGTTGAGAAGAGAGAGAAACTGAGGAGATGGAAGGAGCACTTTGAGGATTTGTTGAATGTAGAGAGTGAGAGCAGAGCAAGTATAAGTGGCTGGGGAATGGCTGGGAGATGAAGAGGTGAGAGGAGGGAGGAAGAGATCAGCAGGGTGGAAGTAGTGGAAGCACTGAAGAAGGTCAAGGTGGGAAAGGCCCCAGGAATTGATGGAGTGTATGGTGAAATGCTGAAGTATGGGGGTGAGATTGTTGTGGAATGGATATTAAAGTTGTGTACATTGGCTTGGGAAGAGGGAAGGGTCCCAGAGGACTGGAAATCAGGTGTAATTGTTTCTTTATATAAAGGAAAAGGGGAGAGAGAAGTATGTGGTAACCATAGGAGTATTTGCCTTAGTGTGACTGGAAAGATATATGGCACAATACTTATTGATAGGGTTAGGCATATAACAGAGGAGTTAGTTGGAGAAGAACAAGGGGGATTTTGGAAGGGAAAAGGGTGTGTAGATCAGATATTTGTTCTAAGAAGTTTAATGAAGTATGTAGAGAAGGGAAAGAAAGTGTATGCTGTCTTCATGGACTTGGAGAAAGCTTATGACAGAATAGAGCACAAGGTATGTGGAAGGTATTAAGAATATATGGAGTGAAGGGGAAATTGTTGAGTGCTGTGAAGAGCATGTTCGAAGGAGCTAGGGCTACTGTGCGAGTGGATGGTGAGCTAAGTGAGTTCTTTGATCTCAAAGTGGGACTGAAACAGGGTTGTGTGATGTCTCCATGGCTGTTTAATATATAGATGGATGGGGTTGTAAAGGAGGTGCAAGGCAGGGCAATGGATGTGGGGGTGGCTCTAATGAATAAGGGTGAGATGTGGAAGCTTCCAGTGTTGTTGTTTGCTGATGATACAGTATTGTTGAGTGATGATGAAGGGAAGCTGCAAGGTTTGGTGAATGAATTTGGGACAGTGTGTAAGAAGAGGAATCTGAAAGTCAATGTGAACAAGAGTAAAGTTATGGTGTTTGAGAGGAATGAAGTAACAGAATGCACAGTGAGGTTGGATGGTGAGGATATGGAGAATGTGAGTGCATTCAAGTACTTGGGCAGTGTGATGAGTAAGGATGAAATACCTGACAGGGTACTGCAGGGAAGGAAGGTTGTTGGTTCATTGAAAGTGGTGATAAGAAATAGGGAGGTGAGTATGGAAGTCAAGAAGTCACTGCATGACAGTATCATGATCCCTACCCTGACGTATGGAAGCAAGGCATAGACCTTGCTAGAGGGTAACAAGTCAAGAGTGAGAGCAGTGGAAATGAGTTACTTGAGAGGAGCATGTGGAGTGACGTGGAGGGACAGGTTGACGAATGAAGAAGTGAAGGAACGTTGTGGGGTGGATGTGGATGTGGTTGAGAAGATTAGGAGAAATACACTGAGGTGGTTTGGACATGTGGAGAGAATGGAGAATGAAACTCTGACTAAGAGGGTGTATGCAGGTGGGGTGGAGGTAGGGAGAGGGAGGGGAAGACCGAGAGTGAGGTGGAGGGATGGAGTTGAGAGGTATATGAGGGAGGGGGGAGTGAGCTGGAGGGAGGGTAGGCAAATGGTGGGTGACAGAGCGACTTGGAGGCGTTTTGTCTGCGGCCACCCTTTGCAGGATTAGAGCGTCGGGCTATAGATAGACAGTATTTACCTAATTGTGATATACAGAAAGTGAGCTATGCTCGTGGGGTCCTGTCTCTGTTTCCTGATAAGTCAAATTTTGCTTTAAACTCGTTTTAAGTTTTTCGACTGGACGATCTCTTTGTCCAGACTATTCCACAGGTCTATGCATCTATATGAAAAACTATATTTCTTGATAGCCTTCAAGCAGCTTGGCTTCTTTAGTTTAATTCCATGTCCTCTTGAAACTCTCTCATCCCACTCAAACAGATCTTCTCTGTCAATTTTATCTACTCCCATCTTGGTCCTGAACACTGCAAATCCAGCCTTTCCAGCCTCTCTCTGTACAACAGATCTGCCAGACTGGGGACCATCTTGGTTGCTGTTCTTTGTATTCTCTCAATCTTGTTTATATCATTCTTTTTGTGTGGGGACCACACTACTGCTGCATATTCAAATCTGGGGCGGATCATGGCCACTATCAATTTTTTCATCATCTCATCCATGTAATGAAATGCTACTCTTATGCTGGACAAGGGTTTATATGTCTCTCTAACTATCTAGTTAATATGTTTTTCCAGTGACAAATTATCCTGTACCAGCACTCCCAAATCTTTCTCTTCTTTCACTTTTGTAATTGGTTCATTCCCCATCAAATAATTCAGTGATGGTCTCTTGGTGCTTTTACCCATTTCCAATAATGTACTTTACATTTTTTTCCACTGAATTTCATTTTCCACATCCGGCTCCAATCATGTATCCTATCCAGATCCTCTTGCAGCATTTTACAGTCCTCTTCAACCCCTATCTTCCTCAGGATCTTTGCATCATCAGCAAACAGACTTGCATAACTGTTTACTCCATCTACCATATCATTTACTTAAATCAGGAACATTACTGGCGCCAACACCGAGCCCTGTGGGACACCACTTGTTACTTCCCTCCATCCAGATGTCCTGTCCTTTATTACTGTCCTCATTTGCCTGTCTCTCAAAAAGTCTCTCATCCATTCCAGGAGGTTTCTCTTCGGTCCTCCTATATGCTCTAATTTCCACATCAGTCTCTTATGGGGTACCTTGTCGAAGGCCTTCTCCAAATCTAAATACATACAATCCACCCAACCATCTCTCTCCTGTAGCACGTCAATTGCTCTTGAGTAAAAGCTCAACAAAGTGGAAACACATGACCTTCCACTTCTGAAACCAAACTGGCTTTCAGTCAAAATATTCATCCCTTCCTGATATTTTATCCATCTATCTTTCAGGATTCAGGAGTTCTTCCTTGTTTCCTCCCTTATAAACTGGTACCACATTTGCCCCCTTCCATTCCCGAGGCACTTTCCCCTTTTCCACAGAACACACAATTAAACTGTGAATCTTATCAGCCAGTTCTTTGCTGCATTCCTTCAGTACCCAATTAGAGATTCCATCCAGACCTGGGGCTTTCCTTACATCATGAGTTTCCAGTAGTTCATACATTTCCTGCACTTCCACTTTTTTTTTGGAAGGAATTTGAGTGTAAAGTGCAGGGAATGTAAGAAAATGTTCTGGAAGGAGGTAAAGAGAGCTAGACAGGGTGCCAACGAAGTCAGTGGGGGTGTGAAAGATAAAAATGGTAGATTACTAGTGGAGAAGGGAGAAAAAGTAAACAGATGGAGAAAACACTTTAATGAACTGTTGAACATAGAGAATGAAAGTAATGCAAGTAAAAGTGGCTGGGGAATGGTGGGGAGAAGGAGGGTTGTGAGAAGAGAGGAAGAAATTAGTAGGATGGAAGTGGTGGAAGCAATGAAGAAAGTTAAAATGAGGAAAGTCCCAGGAATTGATGAAGTGTGTGGTGAGATGCTGAAGCATGGGGGAGAGATAGTAATAGAATGGATGTGGAAGGTGTGCAGATTGGCTTGGGAGGAGGGTAGAGTCCCGGAGGATTGGAAGTCAGGTATAATTATTCCTCTGTACAAAGGAAAAGGGGAAAAGGCAGTGTGTGGTAATCATAGGGGCATTTGCCTTCTCAGTGTAATAGGAAGAGTATATGGTAGGATACTTATTGACAGAGTTAGGGAAATAACAGAGTAATTAGTTGGAGAAGAACAAGGAGGTTTTAGGAAGGGAAGAGGCTATATAGATCAGATATTCATTCTTAGATCTTTAGTGGAAAAGTTTCTGAAGGGAAAGAAGTTGTATGCGGCCTTCATGGATTTGGAAAAAGCATATGACAGGGTGGATAGACAAGGATTGTGGAAAGTATTAAAAATATATGGACTCGATAGGAAGTTGTTGAAGGCAGTGAAGAGTATGTATGATGGTGCTAAGGCCGCAGTGCGTGTGGATGGCAAACTGAGCGAATCTTTCCATTTCAAGGTTGGATGGAAACAAGGATGTGTCATGTCTCCATGGTTGTTCAATCTGTACATGGATGGGGTTATAAAAGAGATACAAGGTTGGGCAGTGGATGTTGGAGCGGCCCTAGTGAGAAAGGGCAGTGTTTGCAAACTCCCTGTACTGTTGTTTACAGATGATACTGTGTTGTTGAACGAAGACGAAGGGGAGCTTCAAGGCTTGGTAGATAAGTTTGGGAGAGTGTGTAAGAAACAGAATCTAAAGGTGAATGTAGGGAAGAGTAAAGTGATGGTCTTTGAGAGAAGTGAAGCCAGTGAATGTACAGTGAGATTGGATGGGGAGGAGTAAAGTGATGGTCTTTGAGAGAAGTGAAGCCAGTGAATGTACAGTGAGATTGGATGGGGAGGATATGGAGAATGTGAGTGCATTTAAGTACTTGGGTAGTGTGATGAGTAAGGATGGAAGTCTGGAGGGTGATGTGCTTGAAAGGGTGCAGCAGGGAAGGAAGGTTGCTGGTTTGTTGAAAGCAGTGATAAGAAACAGGGAGGTAAGCACGGAAGTGAAAAAGTTGTTACATGACAGTCCAGTAAAACCTCGATATAACGGACTTCAGTAGACCAGAATTCGCTTTTATCGGACTCGAGGAGCTACTGGACTAAACTCCTATATATTGGAAAAAGTCCGATATAGCCAGAAAGCAGTTCGGACTGCCTGACAACTTCAGCTACGTTCACCACAATAAGACAAGTAAAAGACATGTTTTTCAGTGCACAGTACAACATTATTATACCATTTGATTAATGTAGTGAAGGTATAACACAGTACAATACTGCAACTGTGGTGAAAACCACTGATGCAATCCAGACTACTGTCTGATATATCGGAAAAAGTCTGGATTAGCAGGGGTAAGTCCGGATGTCGCTTTTATCGGAAAATCGCATATTTCGGACTGACCTGAGCCCCAATTAGTCCGTTATAGTGAGGTCTTACTGTATTGTGATACCAACTCTAACATATGGAAGTGAAGCTTGGACCCTGTTGGAAGGACAGAAGTCAAGAGTGAGATCAGTGGAAATGAGTTATTTGAGAGAAGCATGTGGAGTCACATGGAGAGACAGACTAACAAATGAGAAAGTGAAGGAGCGTTGTGGTGTGGTTGTGAACGTGATAGGAAGCGTTAGGAGAAATACGTTAAGGTGGTTTGGGCATGTGGAGAGGATGGAAAGTGAAAGACTGATGAGGAGAGTGTATGTGAGTGAGGTGGAGGGGACGAGATGGAGGGGGAGGCCGAGGATGAGATGAAGGGATGGAGTGGAGAGGTACATGAGAGAGTGGGGTGTGAGTTGGGAGCAGGGTAGTGAAATGGCGGGTGACAGAGCGACATGGAGGTGATTTGTTTGTGGCCACCCTGTGCGGGATTGAGGCAGCTGGCAAAAAAAAAAAAAAAAAAAAAAAATCTAGTCACTCCCTCCCCCTCCACAAACTCCCTTTCATTAGTGAAAACCGATTGGAAACATTTGTTCATTATTTCAGCTTGCATTGCCGCATCTTTATAGACCTCTCCTCCTACTTTCAGTTTGGTGATTCCTTCCTTTTTTTTTCAATTTGCCATTCAAAAATCTATAAAACAATTTGGGTTCGTCCTTACATGTGTCAATTATACCTTTTACAAAGTACCTTTCTTCCTCTCTATGTATCCTTGTACAGTAATCCCTCTAATATCCAGACGTCCAGTAACCGGACATACTCACTAACCGGACACTCTGGGCTGCCCAACCCCCCAAATGAAAAAAAATCCGAAAAAAATCGATTAATTTTCGATTTTTTGGGACCGCGTCAGTTTGAATTTCCCGCGCGCGCCGATCCCCTCTGTTTACACTCGTGACACCACTATCGGTCGCCATTACCCACTCCCCTCCTCCCTCGTGAACAACTCCGAAAATGGCGGCCGAGGTGATTGCTTTTGTGGTGATACCCTACCTCCTACAGTGCTTGATACTGCTCTTCACCTTCTTCATCATGTGTGTGATGATGGCCCCGCCTCCTGAGAAGAGGAAAAGAGTGGTTCTGACTCTGGAGAAGAAGAGGCAGATATTGGACAAGGTGGACGCCGGCTGGTCAACAGGGCGCATCTTACGTGAGTTCAACCTCCCTCGCTCCACCTTGTTTGATATCAAGAAGTCCCGAGACAAACTACAGCAGTACACGGCTGATTTCGCATCGAAGACCAGACGAAACGTGCAGAGGAAGGTGATGTTTACTCCTAAGTATGCAGACATCGACCGCTCCACGTTGATTTCGTATCGACAACAACGTGCTGCTGGTGTGTTGGTACGTGGAACGGAGCTGAAAGCTGCTGCTGAGAAGTTCACAAGGCTCCATGGATCGTCACTAGACCACACGGGAATTTACTGTTGTGTACAGTGCAGTGAAGTGATGTTATTCCAGTTATAAAAAAAAAA
>JAGKTI010003702.1:23325-38052 GCA_018397915.1 Birgus latro
TATCCGGACATGCCTTTGGCTCTATTATGTCGGATAATGGAGGGATTACTTATATATATATAGTAATTAGGAGGAGGCAGTAGCACAGGCCGAACAGGGTGGTACTCCCGAGGGGAATGGGAATGCTGGTGATAGGGAGAGCTGGAGCTCCTGTTTCACTAGCTACCTAACCATCCCCCTTTGCTGACCTTTTCAGTGTGACAGTAACATGGAAAGTAGACCAGCATACTCTCCCAAACACTTCCTCTAACTATCCTATGCACTACACCACATGCACTTTATATATTACACAACGTATCCCACTACGTTACAGGGGTTGATGCCAGCAAGGGCATGCGGCTAGAAAACTTTGCCACCGCTACCTAGTGGCGGACTTTGGGGGGAGGCGTGACTGGGGTTCCGCCAGCATAGATCATGGGTCCGGGGCGAGATGGGGCTCGAACCTGTGCTAGAGGGTACAGGGCATTGCGGTTCCCAGGCTGCCGCTTCCGCTCAATAGAGAGGGGCCCGAACCTGGGAGTAGCGCCCCAGGAGGCTGCCCTATCAGTGGGTGTATAATGGCGGGGCAGTTGCAGTGCCAAGCCACGCTTGGAGGGTGTCCCTGCAGCTGTCTTGGCAGGGTGCCCCGAGGCCACTACCACAGCCAATGGTAAGCTGGTGGGCTAGGAGTCCCAGATCCATTGCCTGGACCTGGGACTGTGCAATGGGTCGGGCCTTTGGAATGTTTACCCCCCTTTATCTTAACGACTATGAACTACAAATACAAGCATCAAAGCAAGCCTGAGGACAGCAAATCACCCAGGGGGTTTGGGGTGGGCTCGTGGAATGTGGGAAGTTTGAGAGGAAGAGCGGGGGAAGTCGTTGAGGCATTCAGTAGGAGGTGGGTGGATGTGGCATGTCTGCAGGAAGTCCGGTACAGGGGTAGATCAGCCAGAAAGATTGTTGGGAAGGATTGCTACTATAAGTTGTTTTGGCAGGGGGGAACTGATGGATATGGGGGTGTGGGTGTGTTGGTTGCAGAGAAATGGGTGGAATATGTCATGAATGTTATAAGAGTAAGTGATAGGATATTAGTAGTGAAAATTTTGATCGGGCGGAAACTGATTTCAGTTATATCGGCATATGCTCCACAGGTAGGATTGGATGACGCAGAGAAAGATAGATTTTGGGATGATTTAATACGTGTAGTAAATCGTATGGGTGATGATGAGGTGGTGGTTCTGGGAGGCATCTAAAGGTTATGAAGGAGTCCATGGAGGCTGTGCATATGGTGTGAGGAATGTGGAAAGGGAAAGAATACTCGAGTTTGGGGAGGTTATGGACATGATTGTGTGCAACACACATTTTAGGAAAAGAATGAGCCGGTTGATTACGTACGAGTCCGGGGGAAATAGTAGTCGGACGAATTATTTTCTGGTCAGGAGGGTTGATAGGAGATTAGTTTTCGTTTTCGTTTTCGTTTTTGAAGGCTCCAACATACTTGCATGTGTCGGCCTTCGTCACCTAATGGCGGCTCTCCACGCTGCTCGATCCCTGGCAGTTCAGTCCCTTAACCCTTAAGTCACACTTAATGACCTCGTCCCATGTCTTTCTCGGTCTACCTCTCCCAACCCCTCCCCCAATATTAACACCTCTCACCCTCTGTACCCAATTATCATCCCCCATCCTCTCCACATGTCCAAACCACCTCAGCCTACATCTCCTCATCACAACACCAATACACTCCAGTCCCATCCTACCTCTCAACTCTTCCATCGTAAACCCAGTCCTCCCAGGCCTTGCACACAGGGATGCACTGCACATCCACCTAATCATTGTCATTTCTGTATGTTTAAACCTGCGAATATCCTCTTCCTTTACTGCCCAGGTCTCACTACCATACAGCATCACACTCCTAACACATGCTGCATACAAAGACCCCTTAGCACGTAAGGAGAGTCCTCTCAATGTCAGGAGAGGCAACAGCTCCCTGAACTTCTTCCAACCACTTCTCACCCTAGCAACCGAGCTAACTCCAGCACCACCTCCGGCACATAACGTGTCTCCCAAAGAATCAGCCGGTTGATTACGTACGAGTCCGGGGGAAATAGTAGTCAGATAGATTATTTTCTGGTCAGGAGGGTTGATAGGGGATTAGTGAGGGATGTTAAAGTTATAGGAAGCGAGGAGTGTGCGCAGCAGCACAAACTGTTGATTTGTGACATGGTGCTTAAGGAACGAGTGATGAGAAGGAGGACATATGTACCAAGGAGGAAAATATGGAAGCTGGGAAACCAATCAGTAAGGGATGCCTTTTACAGTGAGATGAGGAAAGTGATGGCTGAACAGAAAGCCGTAGATAGAGGCGTTAATGAACAGCATAGTGCCCTTCAGAACAACCTCTTGAGAGTTACCGATGCAATATGCGGTTGGACGAAAGGCCCACCAAGACATAAAGTAACTTGGTGGTGAGATGAGGGTGTAGAAGCTGCAGTTAAGGAGAAAAGAAGGCTTTTCCGGGAATGGAAGAAGGGTGGTAACAGGGAGGAGTACTTGGCTGCCAAGCACAGGGCTAGAGGAGAGGTGTACAGGGCAAAGTCTGAGTCGAAGACTTTTACCTGATAATCTAAATCATGGAGAAAGGAAAAATATGATTTTTAGGGTGGCAAATCAGGTGAAGAGGGATAATCAGGACATTGTAGGTGAGCAGTGTGTGAAGAATGATGATGGAAGGGTAGTGGTGAACAGTGAGGATATTAAAGATGCATGGAGAGAGCATTATAGCCAGTTGTTGAATGAGGAGTCTGATTGGGATAGAGAAGGTTTGGAGCCAGCTGATCCAGTGTTTGGCCCTTGGCCTTTGATTGATGCTGCTACTGTGAGTCAGGCAATAGGCAGGATGCGGGTGGGGAAGGCGGCAGGTGTGTCTGGGTTGACGGCCAAAATGGAATGGAATGGAATATGAAGTTTAGGCCGAAGGCCAAGCACTGGGACGACTGCCAAAATGTTTAAGGCCTCTGGGAAAGTGATGGAGAGAGTTCTAGAAGGTATGATTAGAGAAAGAGTGAATATCAATGAGATGCAGTTTGGGTTTATGCCAGGCAGGGGGACCACTGATGCCATATTCATTGTTCGACAGCTTCAGGAAAAATATATTGGAAAGAAAAGGGAATTGTATTTTGTTTTTGTTGATTTGGAAAAGGCCTTTGACAGGCCTTTGACAGAGTCCCTAGAGAGGTGGTGAAGTGGGCAATGAGAAAGCTAGGGTTGGAAGAGTGGCTGGTTAGGGTGGTTATGGCCATGTACGTGGGTGCTCGCACCCAGGTAAGAGTGAATGGAGTTTTGAGTGATGAGTTTTCCGTGAATGATGGTGTGCATCAGGGGTCAGTTTTGAGTCCTTTGTTGTTTATCATGGTGCTTGAAGCCCTCTCACATGGCTTCAGAGATGGACTTCCATGGGAGATGCTGTATGCTGATGATTTGGTGTTGATTGCAGAGAATGAAAAGGAGGCGGAGGAAAGATGTAAGAAGTGGAGAGATGGTATGGGGTACAAGGGCTTAAGGGTAAATGCAGATAAAACAAAAGTGATGATATCTAGGGTTGGTGGCGGTATAATCAGTGGAGAGGGTTAGTGGCCATGTGCAGTTTGCCACAAGGGTGTGGGAAGTAATTCCATCTTTGTGATAAATGGGTGCACAAGAGATGTAGTGGTATTAGAGGTAGACTGCGAGACGATGCTGATTTCAGGTGTGCGGTGTGTCGGGGAGAGCAGGTGGAGATTGTTAGGCGTGAGAGGGTTGGACTTGCAGGTGAGTCTCTTGAGTGTGTGGAGGAGCTTTGTTATTTGGGAGACATGTTATGTGCCAGAGGTGGGGCTGGAGTTAGCTTGGTTGCTAGGGTGAGAAGTGGTTGGAAGAAGTTCAGGGAGCTGTTGCCTCTCCTGACACTGAGAGGACTCTCCTTACGTGCAAAGGGGTCTTTGTATGCAGCATGTGTTAGGAGTGTGATGCTGTATGGTAGTGAGACCTGGGCAATAAAGGAAGAGGATATTCGCAGGTTTAAACGTACAGAAATGACAATGATTAGGTGGATGTGCAGTGTGTCCCTGCATGCAAGGCCTGGGGGGGCTGGGTTTACGATAGAAGAGTTGAGAGGTAGGATGGGACTGGAGTGTAATGGTGTTGTGATGAGGAGAGGTAGGCTGAGGTGGTTTGGACATGTGGAGAGGATGGGGGATAATAATTGGGTACAGAGGGTGAGAGGTGTTAATATTGGGGGAGGGGTTGGGAGAGGTAGACCGAGAAAAACATGGGACGAGGTCATTAAGTGTGACTTAAGGGTTAAGGGACTGAACAGGGAGGCTGCCAGGGATCGAGCAGCATGGAGAGCCGCCATTAGGTGACCAAGGCCGACGCATGCAAGCAAGTTGGAGCCTTCAAAAACGAAACGAACGAACACATACAGTAGGCCCTTTCTA
This sequence comes from Birgus latro, assembly GCA_018397915.1. NCBI lineage: Eukaryota > Metazoa > Arthropoda > Malacostraca > Decapoda > Coenobitidae > Birgus > Birgus latro. The sequence goes on from JAGKTI010003702.1 coordinate 27,783, forward strand.
TCCGCGGATTTTGCATCGGCGGATTTAAGCTTCCGCAGATCAACCTTATTTTAATAATGTACTATACACTGTAACTTAATTTGAAATTGGCCCGCAATGTGCACTTCTTTTGTTGATACAAATTTTCCTGGAATATGCCTGCCAACACTGGGGTACTGTCTATATGCCACAAAGAACAGTACGTCTGCAAAACCTACGAATGCGAGATATAAGGAGTTTAAAACCAAATCTTCCAGTATGTGACCACACACACTGCGTACTCTTTCCACACACACAATGTTCCTGGCATAGCATATAGCCACACTGCATTGAGAATCCATGCACACAGATTCCACACATATGGAGAGGTCACAATATTGTATAGCCGATCAGCTACTGTAATGCAGAAAATACATTCATAAGTACATCTGAAAATGTCATTTATGTTCCAAGTACAGAATATGCTGCAAAAAAAAAAAAAAAAAAAAAGTATGTTTAAATTATTGTACCTAGCTTAACACATCTAAGGGGATCATAATTTTAATTTATTATTATATCAAACTGTGAACTAAGTAGTGCAAAGTGCTAATCCACACAAGTGGACTTTCGTATCTATAAATATGTATTTATTCAGTCCATCTTTACATCCCTTTGCCATTTTCAGTCATAGAACCTCATGAATTCAACTCTCTGTCTCTCTATTGCCACTACTCTGGTCACGACTGCTCTTAAATATCTCCTTGCATCCCTTCCCAGTACTCAATGAACACAGCATCCACCTAGCTACAGTACACACACTCACCACTTTTCTGTTCAACTGTTTCCTGAATAAGTAAAATGGTACTCAATCTTTCACACACACACATACACACAATAATCAGCTCTGAAACTCTTCCTCAGTCTGTTTTACCCAGTGTCTATGACCTCCTGTCCTTTAAGCACAACTGATTCAGCATCTTGAAATTAATGTAGCTATCTTGATAATACAAAGGCATTTATTTTTTCAAGCTGTCTTTTTAAGAAATTATTTTTGATGCTTTCAGATTTGTTTTTTTCTTTTTAATATACAAAATAAATAAAAAAGATGAAGACAGCAATTCCAAACACACATCCTAAAACTGCATGTTTTCAAGTATATACAGTCACCAGTTGGATTACTGCATACATTAATATGTTATAATCAAACACAGACACAACAAAACATTCTTACCCTACAACGAAGGTTGATAACGTTGTTCCTATGAAGGCAAAGGTGAATATGGCACCCAGGTTTTTGAAGAAATGTTTCTGAAAACAGGCATAAAAAAATAAGCAATTTAAAAAACTTTAACTGAACAGCAATAAAAACACAAAGTTAGGACTATATCTTGAAATACATATTATACACAAATCATCACTATTTTCATCATCTGGACCTCCTTTCCCACTCTACGGCAGGGTGAGGAGTGGCAAAGTCCAGACAGCCAAAGTTTGCCCATTTCAATGGGCCACGCTTCTATTCACTCGTCATTCAAGCCCTCGAAACCCTGGCTCCATCTGATACGCCAAAAAAATTTCACATTTTGTTGCTTCACATATACGTATCTGACACAGCTAATCCAAATGCTGTCACGTTAAACAGGGGTGCCAAATCCCTGGTCACGCACTTCTCCGCACAAAATTTATCCATCCAGCTCAATCCCTTGTCAGTCCCATAGCTTCACCAACTTCCATATTTCTCTTCCTCACACACTCATCCACAATATCCCTCCACCTTCATCTTGGCCTACCTTGCCTCCTCCTTCCTTCAAGTTTGCTCAGCTATACCTTTTCACCACTCTATTGTCATCCATTCTCAACACACGACCATACCATCTCGGTACACTCTCTTCAATTCTGGTGTCCACAGACTTCCTCACTCCACATCTTTCACGAATCACATTATTCTATATCCTATCCACTCTCTGTACTCTACATACACTCCTCAGCAGTCCCATCTCCATTGCTCTCATTCTTGACTATTCATTTTCATGCCACACCATTTGTCACGAATTTTCTTCATTGTAAAATCACGTTAAGTTAAATCGTGACATCCAGTGATTTTGTGAGGAGCAAATTAATATGTACGATAATTTTTAGTTGTCAGGCTTTGCTCCGGGCCCATTTGCGCATGCGCGCGAGCTCCCACCCGCGCCGCGTCGCGTATTCAAATCAGTCTGTTCTTNCTTAGCTATACATTGTACATTGTATACCAATTATACAATATTTCATTATTTCTTGGGAATACTTAAATTTCCCCTGACATCTGGCGACACGCCAGAGTAAAACTCTCATTTTCCCCTGACACCATTGTCTCATATCTGTATGTTAGGGCTGGCACCAACACTCCTTCATGTAAGACTTGTGCAGCTGCAACACTGAAGCCTCTGTTCCTCATCAAGGCCTTCACACACCAGCTACTTTCCTTCTTTGTGTCACTCCCACTTCATTTGCACCTTCCCCTCTCCTTTCTATCACTGTAACCAGGTATTTGAACTCTCTCACCAATTCCAGTCTCTCTACATTCATTGTAACATCACACTGGGAGTCACCTTCTTTCTCAATAACCATCACTTTACCCTTTTCTACATTTAATCTCAAAGCATAACACTCACAACATTTAATCTCGAGGCATAACACAAACATCTACAAAACTTCACTAGTCTACCAAGCTCTTCGGTATTTGCAAGTAGCACTGCATCATCAGCATACAAAAAATTTGAGATATTCCATTACCGTTCATTACCAACGCCATCCCTCTCTCCATTATTCATGTTTTTACTTCTCTCATCACCCCATCCATAAGTACATTGAACAACCATGGGGACATCACACAACCTTGTTGCACGCCCATAATGATCGCGAACCATCCACTTAGATGCCGATTTACCATTACACATACCTCACTACCATCATAAAACTCTTGATGTTACCTAGCAACTTACCATCTACACCATACCAGCACAAAACCTCCCACGATCCCTCTCTGTCTACTTTGTCATATGCTTTTTCCAGATCCATAAGTGCCATAAACACCTTATAGTCCTTCTCACAAGCCTTCTCCACTATCTGTCTCACTGCAAATATTTGATCCACACATCCTCTGCCATTCTTAAAGCTACCTTATTCATCACTCACTAGGCCTTCTGATATCTCTCTTACCTTCTCTGTAATAATTCTTCCATATACCTTCCCTACAACACTCAATAGTCTTATGATAATTCTTGCACTCACTTCACTCAGGAGTACAATCACGGCCTTTTTCCACTCTACTGGCACAGTTTCACTAACCCTTGTCTTCTTACATAACCACAACAAGCACGTAATTCTACTCTCTTCACTACACTTAATCATCTCTGCATACACCTCATCAACCACAGCTGCTTTTCCATTATTCAGCAGCTTCATGTCATTCTTCACCTCTGCAAGTGTCACACTTCCTGACACTGCATTTCTTCTCTGTACAACCCCCAAACCAATCATGTCAACAGTCGCTTTCCTCTCTCCATCCCCATTGATCAGACTTTCAAAATATTCATTCATTCCATTTAGTCCTTACTTCATTCCCATGGGTTGATAATCAACCAATTACATTCTTCACACTTTCACATTTCCTTTCACTATCACTTCTACATTTCTGCACCTCTTTCCAGAATAACTTCCTATTTTAAGAGAAATTTGCATTCATTTTGCTTCCTAGAACATTATTTACCTCCTTTTTCCTCTGCACTAGTCTCTTTACGTCCTCAATGCTCTCAATATATTCAGGTCTTATTTCAACTCAACCCTTGTCCTGTATCCAATCTAGCCACTTCCTCTTTTCATTCCACCATGCCATAACTTTCTTCTTTGTTCTTACTCTTGCCACACCATACATCGCTTTAGCATTCCTAACTAAGCATCCCTATATGCATTCCATAAGCTGTCCAGATCCATTTCACTCTAATTCAATGATTCTAACTCCTCCCCTACCTTGGCCCTGTATTCATCTACCATTTCTTTGATCCTCAGCTTCTCGACTTTCAGACTCTCTCCCTGACTGCTCCTCTCTCTCTCTCTCTCTCTTGGTCCACCTCATTCGTCTCAACTTGATCTTGCATACCACAATCATATGATATGACAAACCTCCACATCGTCCTCTCACTGCCCTCAAATCAGCAACACTTCCCAGCATCAATTTCTCTACAAGCATGTAATCAATCAGGCTCCTTTAAACACAGTCTCCATTCCCTCTATACCATGTATATTTATGTGCAACTTTCTGTTTGAAATAAGAATGATACATGCACAACCTCCATTCCTGACACGTGTCCTTCAGTCGTTTCCCATTATCATTCTCTCATGGAACTCTATTATAACCCAATATATCATTCACAGGACCAGTGCCAACTTTCCCAATCATGTCACCCATTACAAACACTTTATAACTCCTGGGCATTTCTCCTACTACTTCATCTAGATAATCCTAGTACCTGTCTTTCTGTCTCACTCCTGTCACCACACAGCACATATGCTACAATCACTGCCACTTTCACCTTCTCAAACTTGAATTTGACATACCGTACATACAACTCAAGCTGACACATTTGTAGTCTCTCATTCCACTCTGCAACACTTCATCAACAAAGCAACTCCTTCCTTGCATCTTCCTCACTCATTCATTCCCAAATAACTGCTAATTTTCCTTCTCCAAACAACCACTACCATATATATCCTATTTTCACTGCCCATTACAGTATATGGGATAATAATTACAGGTCTGTGCAATGCTAAAACTAAGAATATAACCAAAATAGCACAAAAAGATATATACAGTAGATATAAATATCCTCCTAATTCAAGAAATGATCTTACTAAATCATGTGTAAAAAAAACAAAAAAAAACACTCATTCCTAATTAGAAAGATTAAATAGTTTGACCAAAATATTAGTGTTCGAGTTTAGTTAAATCGCCTACCTCAACTTCATACATACAGCACTAACACTGCAAAATACAGTTAATGAAATTTAAATCTAATTCTAAGCAAGGGAAGAATGATAAATCATGAAAAGATTATCTACACTAAGCTACCTTTTTTCAAAAATGATTTTCTAAACTACAGAAAAGTATTTTCTTACAGGTAATTTATTTTTATGACCTCAGCACCTGAATAGAAGTGGGATGTTTGAATAACTTCTGGATTAATATGAACGGCACTGCTCTTGCAAATTTCTTAACAATATTCCTGGTCAAAACATGGTATTTTCAATACTGAACCTTCATTTCTCTTAAGATACAACAAAAACTACAGTACAGCTATATAATTACATTCAGTAAAAAGTAGCTAACCACACATGGTTTTTTCAATACTTAACCTTCATTTCTCTAAAGATACAACGAAAACTACAGTACAGATATATAATTACATTCAGTAAAACGCAGCTAACCATACTTACTCTTTTAAGGCTATAGCCAGCTGTGAAGATGATAGGTGGAAGGAGGATGTTGAAGAAGATCTCTGGGTCAAATGTGGCCTGAAATGAGTAAATTTTATCAACAATAACATTTTTCAACCTTCCCATTAGAGAAACCAGTCCTGCAGTAAACTATAATGACTGCCTAGAAATGAACTGAGAGAGATTTTCTTGATGACATTAAATAAGTACAGAAAATTCTTGAATAGCAAAGACCAGAACCTACTGACAACATTTTGATTTCTGATGCAGGAATATCATACTGGCAATCAAAAACTGTGCTTTACAATAACAAAAGTACAATAACAAATGATACCATAGCTAATCAACCTGCTAGACTGCAAAACTCCAATATTAAAAAAGGAAAATGATAAACCCCTTGAATACAGGTAATGACCTTAGGTTTTCCTTGTTCCTACCAAATGATTCTATTCAACTTGAAAAAGAGCTCTCACACTGAAGGAGTTTATTAATGCTATTCAGGCATGCCTCGGTACACATCAGTTTTGTATGCGATAAATTGAGAGAATGATGAAGTAAACATTATATCCAGTTTCAGGATAATGAAGCTGAAATTTCCTGATATGATAATTGTGGCAATGTACGACAATCTTGTGTGTATATCGTACCTCCTGTGCAAGCCGACAATCAAATGTTTGAGCCAAGGTGGCAGCCCAATGTTTAAATTTGCCATGATCACCTCCTTTTCATTTTGCTTTGTGCATGGTCCAAGGCCACTGAAACACCACAGTCATCACTAAAAAACAATGCAAGTGTGCAATGAATAGTGCAGTGTGCAACATTAAGTGGAGTGGTAACTTTTTTTTAGAGAAATATTGAAACTTGACTTGGAAATCACATCTGGCAAGGATGCTATCCCTAGTGGAAAGCATGGTGCTATTGAGGGCACAAGAGGAAGCCTAAAAGGGTAAGGTTTTTTGAGATTTCAGGTTACATGGTCCTTGGACTCTTTTTCTCTCCACTGAACCAATGTTATATGGCTCTTGGTATACACTAAATCATTATGTGATTAGTTTTCATTTGACAACCCCATCGTATACAGAGGCATTATTGTATCTAACCCCTTCAGTTAAAAATTTCTTGTCATCTTAATAAAATGGAATATATATCCCTACCCTCAATGGGTTAACTACAACATATGCAATAACAACAGGAGAGTAGTGGTGGTGGTTGCACCCCTGGGCTCATCTGAACATGAATCCAGGCAACTGGAGCCAAACTTGTCCTCCTTCCATGATTTACAATCATCCTTTCAGAAGACATGAAAGGGACTGGGGAACATTTGTATAATCAGGCACCCCCACTGCCTGGACCTATCAGAGCCACTAAGTTATGGTATACGTCTACAGCACCAAACCGGGGTAAATCACTAGTGCTGCTGTGTGCCCCACATTTTTTACTATAAGCTTCAAATGTTAAGAAATCATAAAGTTCAAGATCTTAACCCTTTCAAAACCACAGGTTCTTTTTGAGTTCAATTAAACTGTCTGGTGGTGGCAAAAATAAACTCTGAGTGCTACAAAGGTAGTAAGAATACATGTGCTTGCAACAGAGTACAGTATACAAAAACCATCTTTGTAGCTACTGTTGCTGCAACTCCAAATCCATCTGGATGCGAATCCAGTGAGTTGCAGGAAACCAGTCACTTCAATTAGTTGTAACCATAAGTCTTATAGAAAGGTTATGTTGAAGAGCTGCCTGTGCAAAGACAGTGTGTTGGATTGGTTAAGAAAATGTGTTGCAGTGTAGGGGCTGCACTGAAGTGTGGGTACAGTCAACTGTTTGTAATGGTGCTGCAGCATGGAATGGTGATGGTCACACTGCAGTCTGGTCAGGTGCACTCATGTTCCTCTGGAGGTAATGTCTCTTGGTGGTTCATGAAAGATGTTATTTGGGTGAAGGCTTTGTATGGCTGTGGTGGCTGCATTTACAAATGTCTGTGAATTGTAGTGATGGGTGGAGGAGATGGAATATTTATAAGACACTCTGTATATTCTTGGACAAAGGAGTGTGTGCACATGCATACATGCATGCATGTGTATGTGCACACATGCATGTGTGCATGTGTACATGTATGGATAAATGGGATGTTGAAATGTAGGGTTACAAGTTTTTTTTTTTTTTATGCAAGGAAGAAGGAACCAAAGGCCACAAGCCTACATACTGTTCCTTCCAAGAAAAAGCAAAAACAGTACAAAAGAGAGCCAAATTCAAGATCCGTTCAATTCGAGATGCCTGGACACACTGCGTTTGAAAGACTGGAGATCATAGGAAGTAGGAAATACAGACAGAGGAAGACAGTTCCAGAGTTGACCAGTTGCATAAATGAAGGACTGGGAGTAACGGTTAACTCTTGCATTAGAGAGTTGGACAGAAAAGGGATGAGAGTTTGTTGCTAGACGGGTACTACGTGCCCGTCGTAGAGGTGGAGGGATGCAAGCAGACAGTTCAGAGGAACAGTGACCATTGAAGTAGCGATAGAAGAGAGATAAAGATGCAACAGTGCGGCGAAGAGACAAAGGTTGACGGGAATCAGTAAGAGGAGGAAAGTTAATGAGATGAAAAGCCTTTGACTCCACCCTATTGAGAAGAGATGCATGTGGGGAGCCTCCCCACACATGAGAGTTGTACTCCATACACGGGCGAATAAAACCCGTGTACAAGGTCAACAACTGTGCAGGGGTAAAGAAAGTACGGAATCGGCTTAGCACACCTTATCTCTTGGAAGCAGATTTCACAAGAGATGTAATATGTTCTTTCCAAGACAAATCCTGAGAGAATGAAACCCCAAGCATGTTCAAGAATGATGCAGGACATAACTGTTCATTATTAAACATTAGTGGGTAATCCTGAGGAAGATTTTGTCGAGTTGATAAGTGTAAGAACTGAGTTTTTGATGCATTAAAAATAACAAGATTATTTTTACCCCAATCAGAGATATGAGCCAAATCAGACATTAGGTGTGCCATAGCCTCATCCCTTTTTTGTTGAAATAACTGCCGAGATGGACGTTGCAGGAACCGAATGGAAAGGTGAAGGGTGGAATCATCAGCATATGAGTGGATAGGGTTAGATGTACAGCTTAGAAGGTCATTGATGAATAAAAGGAAGAGAGTAGGTGATAGGACAGAACCCTGAGGAACACCACTGTTGATAGGTCTAGGAGAGGAACGATGGCCGTCTACAACAGCGGCTATAGAACGACCAGAAAGGAAGCTAGAGATGAAGGCACAGATAGAAGGATAGAAACCGTAGGGCAGTTTGGAAATTAAAGATTTATGCCAGACTCGATCGAAAGCCTTTGAGACGCCAAGTGCAATGACAAAGCTTTCGCCAAAGTTCCGAAAGGAGGATGACCAAGAGTCTGAAAGGTAGGTGAGAAGATCGCCAGTGGAGCGTCCCTGACGGAACCCATACTGACGATCAGAAAGAAGGTTGTGACAGGAAAGGTGCTTTAAAATTTTTCTGTTAAGAATTGACTCGAAAACTTTTGATACACAGGATGTTAACGCAATTGGACGATAGTTAGAGGGTTGGGAATGGTCACCCTTCTTTGGGACTGGCTGAATGAGAGCAAACTTCCAGCAAGAAGGAAAGGTACAAGTTGAGAGACAAAGGCGAAAGAGTTTACCTAGGCAGGGTGTAAGCACAGAAGCACAGTTTTTGAGGACAACAGGAGGGACTCCATCAGGACCATATGCCTTTTTAGTATTGAGGCCAGTGATGGCAGAAAATACATCAGCTGAAGAAATTTTAATGTCAGTCAAGAGGAAGTCAGAGGGGGGAAGTGGTGGAGGAATAGCACCGGAATCGTCTAAGGTGGAACTGGAGGAGAAAGTCTGAGCAAAGAGATCTGCTTTATCAGTAGAAGAAATAGCTACAGAGCCATCAGAGTAGAAAAGAGGAGGGAAGGATGATGAGGTAAAGTTGTTAGAAAGGTTTTTGGCAAGGTGCCAGAAAGAGCGAGAAGAATTCGAGTTGGAGAGTTGGGAACATTTAGCACGGATGAAATTGTTTTTAACAGAGCGAAGAACAGACTTAGCACGATTCCCGGCAGAAATATATAAAAGGTGTGATTCAGGGGTGGGTTGGCTCCGGTACCTCTTATAGGCCCTCCCCTTGTTGCGGACAGCATTAGAACAAGCGTGATTAAACCAAGGCTTTCTTGCATTAGTCAGAGGATATGAGAAAGGAATGTATGCTTCCATGCCCAAGAGAATAACCTCCGTAACGCGCAAGGCACACTCAGATGGCTCCCGGCCATGGAAGCAATAATCATTCCATGGAAAATCAAAGAAGTACTGCCTGAGGGCCTCCCAATCTGCAGCTCCAAAGTGCCACAGGTGGCGTTTCTTTGGAGGGTCCACAGGCCGTACTGGAGCGATTGGACATGTTAAGATAATGAGATTATGATCGGAGGAGCCCAACGGAGAGAAAAGATGAACAGTGTAAGCAGAAGGATTAGTTGTTAGGAAAAGGTCAAGTATGTTGGAACTCTCTCCAAGGCGGTCAGGGATACGGGTAGGGTGCTGTACAAGCTGCTCTAGGTCATTAAGGATAGAAAAGATGTAGGCTTGTTCACCAGGTGGATCAGTGAAAGGAGAGGAGAGCCAAAGGTGGTGGTGAACATTGAAATCTCCTAGAATGGAGATTTCAGAGAAAGGAGAAATGGATAGAATGTGTTCCATCGTAGAAGTAAGATAGTCAAAGAATTTTTGATAGTCAGTAGAATTAGGAGATAAGTAAACAGCACAGATATATTTAGTCAGAGAATGACAGGAAAGCCGAAGCCAGAGAG
>JAGKTI010003702.1:42859-55392 GCA_018397915.1 Birgus latro
CAGTATATATAGTATATATATACTGTATACATATGAGTACAAATATACATACAGTATGTAGTGTATACATACAGTACGTATGAACAGTACGAGAGTTTATGGGCAGCAGAGAAGGTCGCTTACTCGGAATTCGCTTACTACGAAGACAAACTTATGGGAAAAATTACATATGGGTGGCACCCCTCTTCATCGGTAACCCTTGAGACTCCTTTCAGACCTAAGTCTATTCCAGAGAGAAAGCACAGTTACCAACTTGGAGACAACCAATACATGCAAGAGTTTTCATACATTACATAACACTGTAAACTGTTTACCATACAAACTTAATTGCATTTCATAATTTAACACACAATCACATACCGGTAAATAAAACATTAAAAAGAAAATGAGTATAAAAATTAATGTACAACTTATGAAATAACTATGCTCACAAACAGCGGCCAAACTGGCAACTCTGACTCGTACCGGTACCGGAACTACCATACGGGAAACGCCGAGAAGCTTCTCGAGCACCTAACTGGCAAGTCCCGCTTCTTAACAATATACACTTGACCCTCAATTTGGCGGACCCCTATTTCCCGGAACTCGGATTTCCCAGACTCTGGCTGAGGCAGGACAATATTATTAAATGCCGGACAAATGCCTGTACAAGTCTGGGAAATCTCACAAAAGTCCAGCCATTATTCTCTCATAAAACTAAAAGCAGTCTGCTGCACAACACAGTATAATTTTGGCAAGGATATGACTCGATAAAGGCCATTAATAACACACACAAGAAGATATTTTCACACATGAAATGCATCTTGGCCACCAACCTGCTTCACGCCACCAGTTCCTAACTCATGGCAATATCCCATTTGCCTCTTACCTTTCTCAAATGCCACGATAAATAGTTTATTGCATAACACAGCAAAATTTACAGAAGGCTTGGACACAATAAAATTCATAAGCAATTTAAAAAAATATTTTCTTAATGGACAAACTCAGTGGGATCCACTCCTAATCAACTTAGCTCACCCGACTCAGTGAGGGTGAATACCAAATCGGCACTTTTCATTGGAAAATATTTTAATTTTATCCACCACAGTGGCTCATACACACCTAATTATCTGAAATCCGCAAAAAAAAAAATTGTACTTAATATAACTCAATTAAAAAATTAGGTTTCAGAGCTAAAATCCGCAGATGCTTCCCCTTCAGATTGTCAGTGTTTATATCTCGGTCGGAAGATCAGTGGTTGGCTAATGTTGGCAGATATTTCCCCTTTTAGATCATCAGCACACAAAGGAAGACTTCTATTTTGCAAAAATACTTAATTTACAACAAAAATGTATCTGCATCGTAAACAAAAGTCTGTCAGGGTAAGTTGTTAGGCTAAAGGCTTAAAACAATTCAGCTAACTTTAAGAAATTTTCACTCTGAATCTTGATTTTCTATTAATAATTAAATTAAGCACAAATTTTTGACTGAATTTCAAATAATTAGGTGAGCAAACCTATATGGTGATAAAGATTAAAATTGCTATTCAGTCCAAGATCGATTGTGTGTTTACATCAGTCAGCTGATGAGAGTGGCTGGTTCACCTCGTGGTGTTCCATTTCTTGTTCATTTTCCTCTTTTTTCCTCAGCTTTCTGATCTTCTATCATACCTTCCACATTCTCAACAACTGTCTAAACAACCATTCTTAGGGTTGTAGCTAGCAAAATACAGCTCTTGTGTCAGTTATTATTATTGTTATTGTGTCAGTGTTATTATTTTATGTACTGTGTATGTTAGTTTTGTGGTATAGGTAGCCTACATTCCAGAATGCTCTAGAATATTGGAATAATTGCCGGACAATATTGAAGAATTCAGACAAAGTATGGTAATAGTCTGGGGAATGGTATGTGTGGCCCTATCAGGTGAGTAAACCAGATGATTACTTTTGCTATTCCTGGACTTTTGCCATCCCCGGACAGGTCTCCCCCCCTTTTAGTCCATGAAATCGAGGGTCGAGTGTACTGTATGTATATAAAGTTATCAGGAGTGAGGAGTGTTTGCAGCAACACAAGTTACTGATATATGAGACAGTGCTTAAGCAGAAGGTGATGAAAAAGAGGCCCTATGCACCTAGGAGGAAAATATAGAGGTTGAAAAACCATGCAGCATGGGATACCTTCCATAGTGAGATAAGGAGAGTGGTAGCTGAACAGTGAGATGTGGACAGAAATGTTAATGAACAGTACAGAGCCCTCAAGACCAACCTCTTGAGAGTTACTGATTCAGTATGTGGGTGGACAAGAGGCCCACCAAAACATAAAGTGATTTGGTGGTGGGATGAAGGTGTAGAAGCTGCAGTTAAAGAGACAAGAAGGCTTTTCCAGGAATGGAAGAAGAGTGGTAACAAAGAAGAATACTTGGATGCCAAGCACTGGGCAAGCTAAGCGGTTTCCAGGACGAAGTCTGAGTCTCGGAGACTTTTACTTGATAGCCTAAATTGTGTGGAAGGGAAGAATATGGTTTTTAACCCGCCCAGTCCCCCTGACGTACGATGCACGTCACCACTTTTTTTCACGCTCAGACCCACCAAAGCATCGTACATCAGTCAATTGCAAGGCCCGTCGTTTGCACATTTGATTTTTGGTAGGCATATGTGGGAGACCCTCCTCTACCTGCTGTCAAGCGGGGATACTGCCTGGCCCTACATGACCCCCGTTCCCTCCCACGCTCAGCAATTCACCTGTTAGCAGTAACCTGGCCAGTAAAGACATGTTGCCCCACGGTCTCTCCAATGATGAAATTCACGGTGAAAGAGATTCCTGAGGTGGAGGACAGAGAAATAAACAGGCTAGAGGGAGAAACAAACAGAAATGATGAAGTGGTAATGTCATAAAGGAAGGTGCAATATGCTGGTGTTTTTGGTGAGTGAACAATACTTATATCGCCTATATTACTGTGTGAAAACCAATATAGTCTTGTACTACACATAAATTCGTACCAAATAAATAAATAAATAATTTAAAGTGGCTTGAGTTAGTTAACCCTCCCATAGTTTGTTTTCTTTGAAGCCACATACCCTGACAGAGAACAAAAGGTAAGGCTGCCTGACACCTGTAGCAACATTTATAAGCTCAGGAGGGTGATTTCTCTATGAATTTTCAATGCTTCTCACCAAAAGCGGAGGTTTCAGCCAAAAAAAAGACAAGTTGAAAATCAGTCGGGTTCTAAGGGTGTGTTGGGTAAAAAATCGGTCGGGACAGGGTGGGTTAAGGTGGCAAATCAGATGAAAATGGAGAATAGGTATATCATAGGTGAGCAGTGTGTAAAGAATGATAAAGCAAGGGTTGTGGTGAACAGTGGGGATATTAAAGATGCATGGAGACAGCATTACTGCCAGTTGTTGAATGAGGAGTTTGACTGGGACTGGGAAGGTTTGGAGCCAGCAGATCCAGTGTTTGGCCCTTGGCCTTTGACTGACACTGCTACTGTGAATGGGGCAATAGACAGGATGTAGGTGGGGAAGGCAGCAGGTGTTGAAAGCCCCAGGAGATATAGGAGTGAGGTTAGTCACTGACCTGGTAAATACAATTATACTGTATATGGGTATGTTGTCCCAGATGATTGGCTGAAGAGTGTAACTGTAAATGTGTGCAAGGGGAAGGGTGATGCTCTGAAAAGAGGAAATAGAGGCATAAAGCTTTTAGACCAGATAATGAAGGTAATGGAGAGAGCTCTAGAAGGTATGATTAGAGAAAGAGTGAATATTGATGAGATGCAGTTTGGGTTCATGCCAGGCAAAGGGCCCACTAATGCCATATTCGCTGTTCAACAGCTTCAGAAGAAATATATAGGAAAAAAGGGACGTGTACTTTGTTTTTGTTGATTTGGAGAAGGCCTCTGACGGAGTTCCTAGAGAGGTGTTGAGGTAGGCAATGAGAAAGCTTGGGAATGGGGAGTGGCTGGTTAGGGTCGTTATGGCCACGTATGTGGGTGCTCACACCCAGGTACGGCTGAATGGAGATTTGAGTGATGCATTTTCTGCAGGGTTGGCATTGATTAAATCAAACTGATTTAATCAAGTGGTTAAAAAACTGATTTTTTTGCTAAAAAAATCATGATTTTTATTTTTTGTTTAGTTTTATTTTTTTCATCAAAAAGTTAACAAAAATACAGTATAATCTGAAGGTTTATAAAAGTTGTGTATAACTTTGTTCTGGCATTCAAGAGTTGTTAAAACTTTGGGAAGTGTTCGCTGAGCCACTTACCGCTTTGGCGGACACGTGGGGTGCTGCGGTTGACCCAGTGTTGCATACTATACTCAATTTTTTTCCAGCTGATGATCCACTTTCGTGAATGTGGCAGCTGCGCACTCCTGCCACGTGATTGGTTGGTTTCAATTTCATACCTGAAGTATCATAATTACAAAAAAAAAATTGTACCTTACAGTATATTCCAATTCTCATAAACGATGATTTGCATTGTCACTGTACTATACAAACAGACATGAAACGAGTATGTATCCTTGCTTCACCCAAATGGACAATGAATTTCAGGAAGTTAAATTTGAATCAAAATTATTTATTTAGAGTTGTTGCATCTCTAATACATAAATATATATACCGTATATACTTACAGATACAGTAATCTCCCTACTATCCGGACGTCCACTATCCGGATGCATCACTATTCGGACATCGTAGGCTGCCCGACCCCCAAAATGCCCAAAAATTCGAAAAAATCCGAAAAAAATCCGATTTTTTTTAACCACGTCAGTTTGAATTTCCCGTGCACGCCGAACAGCTGTGTTTTTGCGCCTCCCGCCTCTGTCACGGTCTCATTTCCTGCTCCGCTCCTGGCTCATCAACACGCTCTCAAAATGGCTTCTGAAGTGCTTGGTTTTGTGGTGATACCCTACCTCCTGCAGGGCTTGATGCTGCTCTGCACCTTCTTCATCATGTGTGTGATGATGGCCCCGCCACCTGAGAAGAGGAAGAAAGTGGTTCTGACTCGGGAGAAGAAGAGGGAGGTATTGGAGAAGGTGGACGCCGGGTGGCCGACATCATGCATCCTCCGTGAATTCAACCTCGCTCCACTTTGTTTGATATCAAGAAGTCCCGAGACAAACTACAGCAGTACATGGCTGATTTCGCTTCGAAAACCAGATGGAACGTGGAGAGGAAGATGATGTTTACTTCTAAGTATGCTGAGATTGACTAAATTCTCAAGGACTCATCACTAGAAAACACAGGAATTTACTGTTATGTACAGTGCAGTGAAGTGATGTGATGCAAGGTATGCGAGAGAAAATGTTGTGGAAAGTGCTGGTGAGTGTAAAGTGCAGCGGAAGTGCTAAGTTGTGTCAGGTGCAAGGTCTTACTGTCAGAGTCTGAGATGACCAAGCGGGTTATACATCAGGACGGCGGAATCATTCTCGTAAGTACCCTAACTTCATCAAAATTCCTTGTTTTGTTCATTCCATATCATTAATCTCATGCACAAACTGTGTGAAAGATGATTTCCATAATGAGGTATAAAGCTCTTAGATCAGATAATGAAAGTAATGGAGAGAGTTCTAGAAGGTATGATAAGAGAAAGAGTGAATATTGATGAGATGCAGTTTGGGTTTATGCCAGGCAGGGGGACCACTGATGCCATATTCATTGTTCGGCAGCTTCAAGAAAAATATATTGGAAAGAAAAGGGAATTGTATTTTGTTTTTGTTGATTTGGAAAAGGCCTTTGACAGAGTCCCTAGAGAGGTGGTGAAGTGGGCAATGAGAAAGCTAGGGTTGGAAGAGTGGCTGGTTAGGGTGGTTATGGCCATGTACATGGGTGCTCGCACCCAGGTAAGAGTAAATGGAGCTTTGAGTGATGAGTTTTCCATGAATGTTGGTGTGCATCAGGGGTCAGTTTTGAGTCCCTTGTTGTTTATCATGGTGCCTGAAGCCCTCTCATGTGACTTCAGAGATGGACTCCCATGGGAGATGTTGTATGCTGATGATTTGGTGTTGATTGCAGAGAATGAAAGGGAGGCGGAGGAAAGATTTAAGAAATGGAGAGATGTTATGGGGCACAAGGGCTTAAGGGTAAATGCAGATAAAACAAAAGTGATGATATCTAGGGTTGGTGGCGGTACAATCAGAGGAGAGGGAGAGTGGCCATGTGCAGTCTCCCACAAGGGTGTGGGAAGTAATTCCATCTTGTGCAGTGTTTGTGATAAATGGGTGCACAAGAGATGTAGTGGTATTAGAGGTAGACTGCGAGATGATGCTGATTTCATGTGTTCGGCGTGTCGGGGAGAGCAGGTGGAGATTGTTAGGCGTGAGAGGGTTGAACTTGCAGGTGAGTCTCTTGAGTGTGTGGAGGAGTTTCGTTATTTGGGAGACATGTTATGTGCCAGAGGTGGGGCTGGAGTTCGCTCGGTTGCTAGGGTGAGAAGTGGTTGGAAGAAGTTCAGGGAGTTGTTGCCTCTCCTGACATTGAGAGGACTCTCCTTACGTGCTAAGGGGTCTTTGTATGCAGCATGTGTTAGGAGTGTGATGCTGTTTGGTAGTGAGACCTGGGCAGTAAACGAAGAGGATATTCGCAGGTTTAAACGTACAGAAATGACAATGATTAGGTGGATGTGCAGTGTGTCCCTGCGTGCAAGGCCTGGGGGGGGGCTGGGTTTACGATGGAAGAGTTGAGAGGAAGGATGAGGAGAGGTAGGCTGAGGTGGTTTGGACATGTGGAGAGGATGGGGGATGATAATTGGGTACAGAGGGTGAGAAGTGTTAATACTAGGGGAGGGGTTGGGAGAGGTAGACCGAGAAAGACATGGAATGAGGTCATTAAGTGTGACTTAAGGGTTAAGGGACTGAACAGGGAGGCTGCCAGGGATTGAGCAGCGTGGAGAGCCGCCATTAGGTGACCAAGGCCGACACATGCAAGCATGTTGGAGCCTTCAAAAACGAAAATGAAAACAAAAACGATGTCTAACCTGTTTTCAGCATGCTGTAAATTGGTAAAAAAAATTCCCATAAATGTTAATCATACTTTCCTACTTTCAATTTAATATTTTCATGCATGGTTTTTAAGTGCACAAGCTATGAAAAAGGTGAATCCCATTGATTTGTGTGTAAGATGATTTCCATAATGATTTTCATGTCTAACCAATTTTCAGCATGCTGTAAATTGGTAAAAAAATCACCATAAATGTTAATCATAATTTCCTGCTTTCAGTATAATTTTTTCATGCATGGTTTTGAAGTGCACAAGCAATGAAAACGGTGAATGCCATTGAACTGTGTGGAAGATGATTTCCATAATGATTTTCATGTCTAACCTGTTTTCAGAATGCTGTAAATTGGTTAAAAAAATAGCATAAATGTTAATCATAATATCCTGCTTTCAATTTGATTTTTTCATGCATGGTTACCACTAGTATTGAAGTGCACCAGCTGTGAAAAAGGTGAATGCCAGTGAATTTCATGTCCGGTCATAACCTAACCTAACTTAACCCAACCTAACCTAACCATTTTGTTAATCATAATTTCCTGCTTTTAATTTAAGTTTTTCATGCATGGTTACCACTAGTACTGAAGTGCACCAGCTGTGAAAAAGGTGAATGCCAGTGAATTTCATGTCTGGTCATAACCTAACCATTTTGTTAATCATAATTTCCTGCTTTTAATTTAATTTTTTCATTCACAGTTACGACTAGTATTGAAGTGCACCAGCTGTGAAAAAGGTGAATGCCAGTGAATTTCATGTCCGGTCATAAACTAACCTAACCTAACCATTTTGTTAATCATAATTTCCTGCTTTTAATTTAATATTTTCATGCATGGTTACCACTAGTATTGAAGTGCACCAGCTGTGAAAAAGGTGCCATTGATTTTCATGTCCGGTACCTAAACAAAGCTGCCAACTCAGTGAACAGCTGAGCCTAACTTACCTTTTGGGTTAAATTTAAATGAATTCATGCTTTGTGTTCATTATTTTAGTGCACTAGCTGTGAAAAAGGTGAATGCCAGTGAATTTTATGTCCGGTCATAACCTAACCTAACCTAACCTAGCCATTTTTCTGGTAACAATTTACATCATTTACTGTATCTGATTCTTTGTATCCAATAATTTAGTGCATAAAATGTGAGAAATGATGATTTCCATGTCCGATACTTACTTATACTATGGTGGCAATTTCTGAGCACCTATGCCTTACTCACCTCTAAATCATCATTTTTTGGTTAAAATTCAATTAATTTATGCTTTGTGTGCATTATTTATGTGAAAGGGGACCTAAATAAGTGCTATACGTGTCCGTTAGGGCGGTAGGAAGGTAGTTTTCTGATTTAGGTTAGGTTAGGTTAGGGTCATGAATGACCGGTGCTGGAGCTTCAGGGCCACTATACGGACAAAAACACTGTCCAGACATGCCTTTGGCTCTATTACGTTGGATAGTGGAGGGATTACTGTATATATACTTGTGGATAATAAGGGTGAAGGTATTGAAGCAAAGTAGTAGGTGTGATCCATAATAAAGTCTGACATCTTGCATGACGAGACTTGTTTCTCCCGCCTAGCCGTCTCTTGTGTCCCCCTCCTCTTTAGCGACTGTTGCATTCACCTCCCCACTAATTTACTTAGAATGGTACTACTGTCTAATGTAAAAAGTGCCTAAGTATTAAGATACATTTTATTTGCACTTACCCAGCCAAAAGCGTTTATTTAAAAAAAAATATAAGGAGAAGCAACAACTCTGTACCTTTTACGACAATAAATATTTCAATTCCAATTCAGCTTCCTCAAATCCACTGACCGTTTGGGTGAAGCACAGATACATACTCGTTTCATGTCTGTTTGTATAGTACAATGACAATGCAAAACAGCATTTATGAGAACGTGAATATAAGATACAATTTGTTTCGTTTCATTTTTGAAGGCTCCAACATGCTTGAATGCATCGGCCTTGGTCACCTAATGGCGGCTCTCCATGCTGCTCGATCTTTGGCAGCCTCCCTGTTCAGCCCTTTAACCCTTAAGTCACACTTAATGACCTCGTCCCATGTCTTTCTTGGTCTACCCCTCCCAACCCCTCCCCCAGTATTAACACTTCTCACCCTCTGTACCCAATTATCATCCCCCATCCTCTCCACATGTCCAAACCACCTCAGCCTACCTCTCCGCATCACAACACCAATACACTCCAGTCCCATCCTACCTCTCAACTCTTCCATCGTAAACCCAGCCCCCCCAAGGCCTTGCGCGCAGGGACGCACTGAACATCCACCTAATCATTGTCATTTCTGTACGTTTAAACCTGCGAATATCCTCTTCCTTTACTGCCCAGGTCTCACAACCATACAGCATCACACTCCTAACACATGCTGCATACAAAGAAGCCTTAGCACATAAGAAGAGTCCCCTCAATGTCAGGAGAGGCAACAGCTCCCTGAACTTCTTCCAACCACTTCTCACCCTAGCAACCGAGCTAACTCCAGCCCCACCTCCAGCACATAACATGTCTTCCAAATAACAAAACTCCTCCACACGCTCAAGAGACTCACCAGCAAGTTCAACCCTCTCACGCCTAACAATCTCCACCTGCTCTCCCTGACACACCGCACACATGAAATCAGCATTATTTCACAATCTACCTCTAATATCACTACATCCCTTGTGCACCCATTTATTACAAACACTACACAAGATGGAATTACTTCCCACACCCTTGTGGCAAACTGCACATGGCCATTCTCCCTCTCTTCTGATTGTACTGCCACCAACCCTAGATATCATCACTTTTGTTTTATCTGCATTTACCTTTAAGCCCTTGTGCCCCATACCATCTCTCCACTTCTTAAATCTTTCCTCCGCCTCCTTTTCATTCTTTGCAATCAACACCAAATCATCAGCATACAACACCTCCCATGGGAGTCCATCTCTGAAGTCACATGAGAAGGCTTCAAGCACCATGATAAACAACAAGGGACTCAAAACTGACCCCTGATGCACACAAACATTCATGGAAAACTCATCACTCAAAACTCCATTCACTCTTACCTGGATGCGAGCACCCACGTACATGGCCATAACCGTACAATTGTTTTTTGTAAATATGAAAATCTTCTGGAAGGAGGTAAAGAGATCTAGACAAGATGCCAACGAAGTCAGTGGGGGTGTGAAAGATAAAAATAGTAGATTACTAGTGGAGAAGGGAGAAAAAGTAAACAGATGGAGAGAACACTTTAATGAACTGTTGAACATAGAGAATGAAAGTAATGCAAGTATAAGTGGCTGGGGAATGACGGGGAGAAGGAGGGTTGTGAGAAGAGAGGAAGAAATCAGTAGGATGGAAGTGGTAGAAGCAATGAAGAAAGTTAAAATGAGGAAAGCCCCAGGAATTGATGGAGTGTGTGGTGAAATGCTGAAGCATGGGGGAGAAATAGTAATAGAATGGATATGGAAGGTGTGCAGATTGGCTTGGGAGGAGGGCAGAGTCCCGGAGGATTGGAAGTCAGGTATAATTATTCCTCTGTACAAAGGAAAAGGGGAAAAAGCAGTGTGTGGTAATGATAGGGGCATTTGCCTTCTTAGTGTAATAGGAGAAGTATACGGTAGGATACTTATTGACAGAGTTAGGGAAATAACAGAGGAATTAGTTGGAGAAGAACAGGGATGTTTTAGGAAGGGAAGAGGTTGTGTAGATCAGATATTCATTCTTAGATCTTTAGTGGAAAAGTTTCTAGAGAAGGGAAAGAACTTGTATGCAGCCTTCATGGATTTGGAGAAAGCATATGACAGGGTGGATAGACAAGGATTGTGGAAAGTATTAAGAATACAGTAAAACCTCGATATAAAGGACTTCAGTAGACCGGAATTCGCTTTTATCGGACCCGAGGAGCTACCGGACTAAACTCCTATATATCGGAAAAAGTCCGATATAGCCAGAAAGAAGTCCGGACTGCCTAACAACTTCAGCTATGTTCACCACAATAAGACAAGTAAAAGACATGTTTTTCAGTGCACAGTACAGTATTATTATACCATCTAATTAATGTAGTGAAGGTATAACACAGTACAATACTGCAATGGTGGTGAAAACCACTGATACAATCCGGACTAATGTCTGATATATCGGAAAAAGTCCGGATTAGCAGGGGTAAGTCCGGATGTCGCTTTTATTGGAATTTCGCATATTTCGGACTGGCCTGAGCCCCAATTTGTCCGTTACAGTGAGGTCTTACTGTATATGGAGTGGATGGGAAGTCGTTGAAGGCAGTGAAGAGTATGTATGAGGGTGCTAAGGCTGCAGTGTGTGTGGATGGCAAACTGAGTGAATCTTTCCATTTGAAGGTTGGATGAACACAAGGATGTGTCATGTCTCCATGGTTGTTCAATCTGTACATGGATGGGGTTATAAAAGAGATACAAGGTCGGGCAGTGGATGCTGGAGCGGCCCTAGTGAGAGAGGGCAGTGTTTGGAAACTCCCTGTACTGTTGATTGCAGATGATACTGTGTTGTTGAGCGAAGACGAAGGGGAGCTGCAAGGCGTGGTAGATGAGTTTTGGAGAGTGTGTAAGAAATGGAATCTTAAGGTGAATGTAGGGAAGAGTAAAGTGATGGTCTTTGAGAGAAGTGAAGCCAGTGAATGTACAGTGAGATTGGATGGGGAGGATATGGAGAATGTGAGTGCATTTAAGTACTTGGGTGGTGTGATGAGTAAGAATGATGATCCGGAAGGTGAAGTGCTTGAAAAGGTGCAGCAGGGAAGGAAGGTTGCTGGTCCATTGAAAGCAGTGATAAGAAACAGGGAGGTGAGCATAGAAGTGAAAAGTTGTTACATGACAGTATTGTGATACCAACTCTAACATGTGGAAGTGAAGCTTGGACCCTGTTGGAAAGACAGAAGTCAAGAGTGAGAGCAGTGGAAATGAGTTATTTGAGAGGAGCATGTGGAGTCACATGGAGAGACAGACTAACAAATGAGGAAGTGAACGAGCATTGTGGTGTGGTTGTGGATGTGACAGGAATCGTTAGGAGAAACACGTGAACGTGGTTTGGGCATGTGGAGAGGATGGAGAGCGAAAGACTGATGAGGTGAGTGTATGTGAGTGAGGTGGAAGGGGCGAGAGGGAGGGGGAGGACGAGGATGAGATGGAGAGATGGAGTGGATAGGTACAGTCGGCCACAGGAAAAAGTATACACCTACATTTCGTGTGTGGGTGAAAATATCTGGTAACACTGTCCTGAGGAGAAGTGACTACAGTAATCTCTCCATTATCCGATATAATAGAGCCAAAGGCATGTCCGGATATTGGTTTTGTCCGAATATTGGTCCTGAAGCTCCAGCACTGGTTTTTCATGACCCTAACCTAACCTAACCTAACCTAAATCAGAAAACTACCTTCCTACCTCCCTACCGGACATGTATAGCACTTATTTAGGTCCCTTTTCACATAAATAATGCACATATAGCATGAATTTATTGAATTTTAACCAAAAAATGATGATTTAGAGGTGAGTGAGTCATAGGAGCTCAGAACTTGCCAGCATAGTATAAGTAAGTATC
>JAGKTI010003703.1:0-21893 GCA_018397915.1 Birgus latro
CACACACACACACACACACACACAGATTCATGTGTTTTGCTTATGATGTATGAAGAATATCAAATACGTACCCTTCTCCTTATCGCATATAACTACCAAAGTAGAGACAAGTACAATACCATTATATTCGTTCTTCTAGCCAACAGCATAACCAGAGCTATATACTGTTGCTACTTGTACGAGAAACTCCTTTCCTTCCGTTTTTTCTTGGTTAGCCAAAAATATCCGAGTTTGCGAAGGATGCTAGGTATTGCTTCACCTCGGGAAGACTGGAGGTGAAGTGTATTTACGTTATCACAGTCCTGAGATGTTGGTGGTGTGGCGTCTGAGGTGCTCAACGTGAAGCACTTCACCTCATCCAACCTTACCGTCGCAACGTGACCTCCCAACTGCCTGCGACTCGCCGTGAAATATAAGTGCCTAAGCATTATGGCTCTGTGTAAACATTATGTCTCTGGGTATAACAGTTGTGTATGGACTGTGATGTGTGTAATATGACTTTTCTCCATTCATGGCTGCCTTGCTTTTTTACAGCTGTACTTCGTCATTGCAGTTGTGTGTATTGTGGCTGTGCGTCAACATAGCAGGTATATGTAGTCTGCCCGTACGTTTGCTCTGCAGTTGTTTATACGAGTATTATGGCAATGTATCGACAGAGTAACTGTGTTTACTATTGTATTATGATTGTCTCCGCATGACAGCTTTGTTAATTAGTTTTAGCCTGCGGTAGGTAATGGGAACGAATTTAATTTCGTTTGTATATTTTCTGCATCCTAATTTGTATATGTGGATTTGTCATTAAATTTCCCCAGGTGCTTTTCTTAAAGATCTGAAAGTCATGGAAAGTAGGTGTCAGGGGGATTAGCCTATGAAATAGCACGTACGAAGATAGTACAACCAGGAAAATATCTGACACCTTTCTTGCAATATGACTCTCGTTATATGTTGATGAACATAATGGAACTGTTGTTAAGCTTCATCAGAACATTTCCGCTGGTGGTCCTTTCAAAGTCTTTACTACACTTCCATAGTATAACAGTTGTTTTTTAAAAGGTTGAAAGGTCAAATGGTCGTCAAAGTGCGGGTCAGTATAATCGTCAAGTGCACTCTAGGCTTATTATCATATCTAGTAACCAGAGCTGTGGATTGTATACGCAGTGTTTATGCTTTAAAAGTATCCGGTTTAGTTGAGCCTTGCCGTAACCTGGAATTTACTTTCTGATGTTCTTAGTTGTTTTTTTCCTTAAAGTTGGTTGGAAGACTTTTGTACAATACCGTACTTTCTTTTTACAGCATATCTTTGCTTTGTCGGATATGTTTGTGTATACTAAATTTAAGTTTGTAGGTCGTTCAGCTTTCGTCATAGCTTGATAAGGTGTAGTATTTTAATCTGTATTTTTCTTTATACTCTAAGTAATATTTTTTGCATGATCTGTGTTTATTATAGATGTGTCTTTTTATAATACACACATTTCACTGCAACATTTTCCAACAGCTGAACAAAGTTGAAAGTTTTCAGTCAATAAATTAGTCACCGAAATATGTCCCTGGCATCGACAAGACTAAATCACGCCATTTTATTATTGCAACTAGTTTTCTTGGCTGAATAAATTCGTCCAGTGGTAGGCTGAATTTTATACTTAAGTTAGACCATCAGAGTGTAAGGATTAATTAGATGAGTATATGGTTATGTGTGCCCACATTTCACAAACCATGCTGTCTTATCTAAGTAGCGTTTTTGTTGTTGAATTTTTACCAATACCGTAAAATTAATGTTGTTTGATTACTCTCTCACAGAATAGCGTCTGAAACCTTCTTCAATTTTGTACTGAGATTCTTAGGACATTTTCTTTCAAGGGAGCTAGTTACATCAAAATTTTTAGAGGTAGAAACAAGAGAAAGTAAAAGCTTCCATGCTTCTTAAGTTTACCTGTACCATAANTTATGCCTTTGGGAATTCTGTCAGAAGAGTACCATACTACAGTAGGTCTTTTTTCTTCCCACTTGCTGCAGTGTGTCCATAAGGCATGATTATATACAGTAGGCGCGGGAAGTGTTGACGCCATCTTAAAAAAAGAAAACATTCTTGTGGTTAGCAAGGAGAAACAAATAAATTAACACTCACCATTGAATTTAGTATTTACTGGCATTCCCCTTCACCTTTATTATCTTCTTAAGGCATCTGGGGAGACTGATGGCGTAGTTTTGCAGAACAGACGGACTAAAACTGCTCCATAGCTGCTTGACTGCAGCCTCAAGTTTAGGCAAAGATGATGTGCCGCTTCATGTGCGCCCATAAATTCTCAATGGGATTGATATCTGGGCTGTTTCCGGGCCAATCTCGAATAAAGGGAACCTCACAGTCTGTTAGCCACTGTTTCACTGACTTTGCAACATGTGCAGGGGCAGAATCTTGCATAAATACTCTTGCCTTGGTTTTATCAAAAGAGTCACTTAAAACATCACATAAGAGCTCCAAATAATTGTTCTGGTTCACTTTTTCATTTGCAGGTAGAATTACCAACCTACCAACACCATAATATGTAAAGCAGCCCCAAGCCATGAGTGAGGCTGGGTATTTAACAAACTTGGAAGTGTACTTAGGATCCAGGGGGTCACTGCCTGGTTTGCGGTACACTCGTGATGAAGGGGTACCAGTGACAGTAAATGTTGACTCATCACTCCAAAGCACAGTTTTCCATTGCTCCTCACTCCAGGCAAGATATTTCTTACAAAAATTTACTCTCTTTTTCTTCTGAAGTGCAGTTAGCAGTGGTTTTTTACGAGCACAAAAACTCCTGTAGCCCAGATCGTCATGCAACAGCTGCTGCACACTTCTGACAGACACATCTGCCAGCAACTGTGGGTTCTTTTCTTTTAAATCCCGTGCTGTTAGCCTTGGATCCTTGCTAACTTGCCTTGAGATCAGCTGACGGGTCCTGAAGGTTGTCTTACGAGGTCTCCCAGGCTTGGGAAGTGGAGTGGGAGGAATGGCCTCCCCACTGTCCTTGAACCGCTTCACCAGTCTCTGCACTGTCCTCAGTCTAACACCATCTGATTTGCAATAAATGGGAGTTTGTGGCCAGCTTTGTATAAAGTAATCACTTCCACACGTTTGTGTTTGCTTGTGGTTACTTTAGGCTTGATGAGAATGTGGTAGGTAACCAAATAACTGTGTTATTTGAGTCAAAACATGCCCTTGTGGTGCATCACACACAGACAATCCTCCTCCTGTGGCTGCCCAAACATTACTGAGCCTGCTCCTGTGGTGCCAAACCTATCAAGCAGGGTTGCCAGCTCCCGTTGAAAAAGCGTCAGCTCATTTCGCATCACGGGAGGGTAGTATTGACCCTACATCACTAACGCGAAAAAGAATGATATCGGCAAAAAAAGTCAATACTTTCCGCGCCTACTGTATATATATATATATATATATATATATATATGTATATATACACACATATACATATAGTTTTTTTGGTAAGAGAGGTATCAGAAGTTCTGGTGAGTGATGATGAGGATGGCTTTAGGAATGGCAGAGGATGTGTGGATCAAACTTTTGCAGTGAGACAGATAGTGGAGAAGGCTTGTGAGAAGGACTATAAGATGTTTATGGCATTCATGGATCTGGATAAAACATACAACAAAGTAGACAGAGAAGGATTGTGGAAGGTTTTGCACATGTATGGTGTAGATGGTAAGCTGCTAGGTGCTGCCAAGTGTTTTTATGATGGTAGTTATGCATGTGTAAGGGTAAATGGGCATCTAAATGAATAGTTCACGACTGATGTGGGCATGTGACAAGGTTGTGTGATGTTGCCATGGTTGTTCAATATATAAATGGATGGGGTGATGTGAGAAGTAAAAACTTCAGTAATGGAGAGGGGGATGATGTTAGTAATGAATGGTGATAGATGGAAAATCTCAAATTTGTTGTATGCTGATGATGCAGTACTACTTGCAAATACTGGACAGGAACTTGGTAGACTAGTGCAAAGTTTTGCTGATGTCTGTGAGCATCTTGCCTTGAGAGAAAATGTAGAAAAGAGTACAGTGATGGTGACTGAGAAAGAAGATGATTCCCAGAGTGATGTTAGAGTGAATGGAGAGAGACTAGAATTGGTGAGAAAGTTCAAAAACCTTGGCACAGTGATAGAAAAAAGAGGAAAATGTGCAAAAGAAGTGGAAAGCAGTGTGTCACAAAGAAGGAAAGTAGCTGATGCTATAAAGGCCTTGATAAGAAACAGAGGCTTGACTGTTGCAGCTGCACAAGGTGTACATGAAGGAGTGTTAGTGCCAACTTTAACATATGGATGTGAGACTATGGTGTGGCATGAAAATGAAAAGTCAAGAGTGAGAGCAGTGGAGATGGGACTGCTGAGGAATATATGTAGAGTACAGAGTGGATAGGATACAAAATACCGTAATGTGATTCGTGAAAGATGTGGAGTGATGAAGCCTGTGGACACCAGAATCAAAGAGAGTATACTGAGATGGTATGGTCATATAGAGAGAATGGATAACAATGGAGTATTGAAGAAGATATATCTGTGAGAATTTTAAGGAGGGAGGAGGCGAGGTGGGCCAAGGAGGTGGAGGGATATGATGGATGAGTGTGTGAGGAAAAGAGGTTTGGAAGTTGGTGAGGCTAGGGGACTCACAAGAGATCGAGCTGGCCGGATGAATATTATGAGGAGAAGCACGTGATCAGGGATTTGGCACCTTTTTGACGTGAC
The DNA here is from genome assembly GCA_018397915.1 of Birgus latro. Taxonomy (NCBI): domain Eukaryota; kingdom Metazoa; phylum Arthropoda; class Malacostraca; order Decapoda; family Coenobitidae; genus Birgus; species Birgus latro. The sequence continues at coordinate 4,737 of JAGKTI010003703.1, forward strand.
AGCGTCCGGATTGACTCTATCGGATACGTTTATGTGAAGCTACAGCACATGGCGAATATTTTTGGTGTATCAGATAGAGCCAGGATTCTGGGGGCTTGAATGATGAGTGAATGGAACCGTGGCCCATTGGATTGGGCAAATTTGGGCTGTCTGGACATTGCTACTCCTCACCCTATCCTAGAGTGGGAAAAGAGGTCTGGATAATGATGATGATGATGATGACTTTTGGTTCTTTGACTCTTATCCCATGCTTTCTCACACATTACAGAATGTGGCAGTAACAAACCATCTTCTTGATGTTCCATACCTGATCTCACCTTCAAACTCACAACATTTATAATTTTCACCACCATATTCATATCCATTCTCTGTTTACAACCATCCCATCAGAGCACTCTTCTGTACTTGCACATATAACAGATTTATGTTTCTTATGTAATTGCATATACAGTCTCACTGATGATGTTTCTGGTTCTGTCACAGTACAGGTACCTGTATTGTGTGTTTTCATGTATCACTGTTACGTGTTTCATATCCTTTCCTAGAAGAGAACTCAGTCAGACCAGCTTCTTAAGATGCTAACCATGCCTGTGCCAGCACTGTAACTGTTATACTGACATATTTCTTTCATTCCAGTATTTTCAGCGAGACCTTCCAACGAAGTTTGAGAATGATCCTGAAGGCTATTTCAATCTGGCATATTCCTTGAGGTATAACACAAAAAAAATGAAAAAGATGGAAAAGGAGTATACTGCCATGAAGACCAAAGAACAGGAGGAGTTGGTTGAGCTTAAAGTGAGTTTGGTTACCCAGTTCTTAGTACTGCTGCTGTCAAAGCATCCATTTATCCATCATTTATTGTAGTGCATGTAGTTTGTAATGCATTGGTATCCCGAACAGTTGTAACTTCTGAGAGTTCATGGTTTTATTTACTAGCTAGATTGTTATATATCTGCTGGCTACAAAGCAAAATGAACTGAAAATAAAGCTTGGTGAAAAATTTAAGTTAATGGTAATTAACAAATTAAAAGCATTGAGGAACTAGAGGACTTTGAGGAGTAAACATCAGTTTGGTGAAAAAGAAGGAAAACAAAGGGGAGTGACTTGAGAAAGAGAAAACAGTAAACACATATCGACATGGAGGCAGTTTGATCACAGACATCCACTGTGAGAGTGCTCCCAAGAGGCAGAAAGGTGTTGGAGGTTATGGGGGTGATGTTAATACCAGTAACTCAGTGCCACTGTGCATCATCTAAGGAAAGTTTCATTCATGTAGCGGTTGCGGACGGAGAACCGACTGCTGCGGCAGAGGATAGACTGTCTGGAAGCAGAGTCATCTGCACTGGCTGATCGTCTCATCCAAGGGCAGGTGTCACGTGCTGAAGAGGCAGAGCACAACTTTGCTATCAAGGTGGAACCAAGGAGTATTTGGATGTATTAAAACTGTCACTGTTTTTCACTTAATTTTTGTGTGCAACAAATTTATCCATACACAAAAGAGTTCTGTGTCCCATAACAAGTTAAATATTTAAATTTTCAGGAGTAAGTTGCATACATAGAGTATATATCCAGTAAACATACTTATGATTGAGAACTGTTGTCATCATTTTTACTGACTCTTTCCATGCTGTCTTCAGCGTGAACTTGCAGCACTAAGGCAACATGATGGAGAGACTATGGAGCACCTCATGGACGCCAGAGACAAAATCCGCAAGCTTACTGGAATGATTGAGGAGGTAAACAACGTTTTTACCTTTTTGAGTTATGGAAGAAAGAGAATGGATTTATGACTAGGAATTAATTGGATAGGAAATGATGTGGTGATGTTAGTGGAAAGTTGGGAGTAAAGAATTCTGTTGATCAGAGGGTAGATGAGTGTGCATTTAGATGGCGTACTCACTTCGAATGATTTTGACTAGAATAATAAAGGTTTCTGGTATGTATGAGAATGAAGGTAAGATACAAGAATGAAGGTGGTATGGTGGCTAGAGGGCACAAATGAAAGTGACTGCCTCATGTCAGTGGTGATGTTGCTGTTCCAGAATGTGAATTAAGTAGTTATTACTAAGCAACGGCAGGGATCCGTTAGAACTTAAGTTGTGAAGTGCTTACATTTTGAATCACATATCCTTTGTATTAATAGAGGTCTGTCATGTGATATTAATATTATTTTTACTTTTTAAAACATTGTGGTTTGCAAAGAAGGGCAACAACCAGTAGAATATTACCCCCATCAAGGTGTGCAGCCTGAGGCCAGGAACCCATAGTCAGAGTATTTAAGAGTAGGTGTAAATCTCTTGAGTATTGTAGAAAAGATATATGGAAGAATTATCATAGAGCTTTGTGCAGTGGCAGTGTTGTAACCAGTGAGGTTTTTCCGAGGTGTGCTGTTGCACTAAATTCGAACATCTAATTTGTCATTTGTTATTCAGAAAAGTTTCTGTATTAGCAACTATTCCTATCCATATCTGTAAGAGGAAGCATAGCCTATCCCCTTCTTCATGTGGTGTACACCATCAGTACCCAAAGTGTATAGGCAAGTGGAACCAGTGAGGAGGGCGCTGATAGAAATTTACCGTTTTTTTTTTCATAGCCTTTCTTTCTGCTGTTCATCAGTTTCAGCGTTAATGCTGCCTGGGATTATCCAGGCAGCTCGTTGGGCTAAACGTGGCTCTTAAGACTTGATGCCCGGAATGCAGAAAGTCTGTTGCAAAGTCAGCCAGGGTGCTGAACTTTGGGCATAGGGATAAATGGAATCACATCATTTGTGTAGGCCATAAGGACAATAATTACGGTTTATGTCAAAGAATGGCCTGGAATCCAAAGATACTGCAGTATCTGCGATGTGGATACTGCCAGAGTAAGTGTGGAAACTGAGATGCGAACAGAGTGAAGGTGCTTTTGAGAATTGCTTTTGACAGTTTTGTGGAGGATATATCTTCGAGGTTGAAAACTTTGGAAGGTGGGGTCAGTGCTACTTAGATGACTCTCCATAAATCCTCAACATTATTTGCTGACATTGAAACAAGACCTGAAGGAGCTGCAGAAGAAAGGGACTGGAGATGTGGAGAGGGCACTGAAGTCTGTTCCAGTTAATAGCTGTAAGAAAACAAGATCAGGGCCATTATCGTTAAGCTGCCCACAGGAAGAGAACAGTTAAATCATGTTTTGATTTTTGATGCTATTTACCAAGTATCTGAGCCAAAGAAAATATTGCCAAAGGTGATCGTGACAGGCCCTTCTCTTTCCGTGGACGACCATGTTATCATTGACATCATTGCAAGCAATTAGTAAGAACAGCATGTCATACTCATTACTGCCACAGTCAATTATAATTGGACAGTAGAGTAGTCTCAGACAGCAATGAGCCAGGTTCATTATATTACTCAGATACTTAAACTGTGAAAGATTAACTCTGACCCCAAATAATTTCACTGATGTACAGTAATAGATATGAACCAGGATAACAAGTAAATGCTTTTATAAACCCCAAACCTTAAACATATGTACAAAATAACAGTAATGTAAAAGACTGACAGTTGTAATCAACTTTGGAATCCTGACCTTACAGTAGGAATAATTACATTAAGAGGCAGGCACACAAACTGCCATTAAGAATTAGGCAGGATAAAGAAAAGTTACATTAAATACAAACAAATATCCAATTTGGGGTGGGGTGACTTACCAGCAAGCACCACCAGCCTCTTACCACCATTCTCCCCAGATGACTCTTGCAATAACAACACTTCAAATACGGTTTATACACTGCTCTCCTACCTTGCACAGAGGGTATACAACATCTTGCTGGCATAGAGTCCTTAGTTGGGTTGATGATCCTTACAGTATACCGGGAAGAAAGGTAGTGTGAGTTTGCTGGCAGTAGCAGAAACCTGACTGCCCTCTGCTGCTCACCCAGGTCGTTAGCAAAGCTATGTGAAACCATAATCATACCTGCCTCTGAGGTGCCCACAATACTGTATCAGATTGCCTGCATGAAAACCAGTTATGAAAGCAAAATTGAGACACTTATGGAAAGTGGTTGTGCTCTCAACTTTCCCTTTACAAGAACTAAGAATGATGCTAAAAGTGCCATCTTAAAGATGTCTGCTGAAGTGTCCTTCTCCACTGTAGAACAGGACAATTATATCTGTGTACTGGTATGTCGTACAAGCAGTCCCTTTGACAGAGAGAGAGAGAATGTTATACTCCTGCTGTTGGTGCAGTTTGAACAAAATGCTGACACTCATACAGCAGTTATGACTGTTAAACAATAGTACTAAAGGAACTGTACTTTTTTTAGCTAAAGTTATTGAATGTTATGGTACTTTCATTTGCATTCACAACAGTGTATTATGCATAAAATCAGTAGGGTACTGTGATGATTGATAAATGTCTGGAAACTGGCATCTTTTTTGATGATGTCATAAACACAGGAACCTGAGTTTGAATGGACATGGTGTAATGGAAATTTAAATTCTCATATATCTATTGTATTACTATGTTTCTCATGCTACTGATCACCTTCCCAGGTTGAGTCAGCATGTGAAATTATCACACACTGGTTAAGATTACATCTAGCTATACAGCATAAGGTTGGAAATGAGAACATGACAAGCTCTGATTACCCAAATAATTTTTATAGTGAGAGCCAATCAGCTGCTGGGATTGAAAGTAAGTTAGGCTTCAGTTGCAAAGATTGGATAAATGGACTATACTCTCCCTCAAATGGTGGTGATTATCAAGATGTTCCATAATACACAGGTATCATGATATAAGCAGTTACTACAATCCCTTGCATGCAGCAATAATCATTTGTTTGTTATTCTTGTTATGATAGTCTGCAGTGTTTCTGCTTTGTTAGGATTTTGTAAGATAATGAAAGAAACAGGATAATATAATGAGAATAAGAGAAGTGAATAGAGATTACAGTAAAAGCTCGATTATGCAGGCTCGGATTATCCAGCTTTCGGTATATCCGGGCCGTGACTGAATGGTTCAGTGGTACAGTAATACATAGAATTATTCGTATGATAGCTTCAGTTTAAACAGGAATCATCCGGTTGCTAGCAAGCGAGGCACGGGTAAACGACCGTGAGCTTGCCCCCCCAACCCACACCACCTTCTCACAACTCGATCACAAGGGTGGTAGGGTGGAGTTTGGTTAGATGACTGATAATCTAACCTAGCCTAACGTTGCTTAACTATCTAATAATTTAACCTATCCTAACCTAACTTAACCTGGACTCCAGTTGGAAAATTGGGAAACGAAATCCACTTCTTAGTACTGTACGTTGAATAAGTTTCTTCCATTATGCCGGAAACAGTAGTAGGTACGGCCTAAAGAACGTGATGATGATGATAAAGGTGGAAAACTATCAGCAAGAGAAGATAGTTTACCACCTTCAAAATAGAAAAATACAGAAATCAAACTAGAGGAATATGAACTGAATTGGTAAAATCTTTAGGCTGTATGCTTAGACGAAAATTTTTGGGTTTCACAATTTTAGGGGACGAAATGGAACAAAAATGTTTGCTAATCAGAAAAAAATTACTCTACCATCTTACATGTTCTCTTAAGTTAGCATTCATTTTCACATTCTTCGTTAGATATCACGCTTCCCAACACATTTCGGACTGGCAGAGCATACAGTTATTTCTGTCTCTTTTAGTTAAGTGTACATAATGTTCATTCTTTTGTTCATTCTTAAGTGTATGTGTGAAAGAGAGAGTATTGATGCAAATATTAATGTATTCCATTAACCCTTTCATAGCTGTCAGCCTTAAACAATCCTTTACTGTACCAGTGTCAGTGAGTTAGGGAGCTATCAAAAACTGCGAACAATTATGGGAAGGGAACGAAGGTCACTTGTTTGTTTACACGATCCTGCTGTACCATCTCAAGCAGCCAGGCGGTCACTTCATCCTCGATGTCTTTGCCGATATGTTTAAATGCTAATGTTTGTGGAAGGTATTAAGAATATATGGAGTAGATGGGAAGTTGTTGAAGGCAGTGAAGAGTATGTATGAGGGTGCTAAGGCTGCAGTGCGTGTGGATGGCAAACTGAGTTAATCTTTCCATTTGATGGTTGGATTGAAACAAGGATTTGTCATGTCTCCATGGTTGTTCAATCTGTATATGGATGGGGTTATAAAAGAGATACAAGGTCGGGCAGTGGATGTTGGAGCGGCCCAAGTGAGAGAGGGCAATGTTTGGAAACTCCCTGTACTGTTGTTTGCAGATGATACTGTGTTGTTGAGTGAAGACGAAGGGGAGCTGCAAGTCTTGGTAGATGAGTTTGGGAGAGTGTGTAAGAAACGGAATCTAAAGGTGAATGTAGGGAAGAGTAAAGTGATGGTCTTCGAGAGAAGTGAAGCCAGTGAATGTACAGTGAGATTGGATGGGAAAGATATGGGGAATGTGAGTGAATTTAAGTACTTGGGCACTGTGATGAGTAAGGATGGAAGTCTGAAGGGTGAAGTGCTCAAAAGGGTGCAGCAGGGAAGGAAGGTTGCTGGTTCATTGAAAGCACTGATAAGTTGTTACATGACAGTATTGTGATACCAACTCTGACATATGGAAGTGAAGCTTGGACCCTGTTGGAAGGACAGAAGTCAAGAGTGAGAGCAGTGGAAATGAGTTATTTGAGAGGAGCATGTGGAGTCACATGGAGAGACAGACTAATAATTGAGGAAGTGAAGGAGAATTGTGGTGTGGTTGAGGACATGATGGGAAGCGTTAGGAGAAACACGGTAAAGTGGTTTGGGCATGTGGAGAGGATGGAGAGTGAGGGACTGACGAGGAGAGTGTATGTGAGTGAGGTGGAGGGGGCGAGAGGGAGGGGGAGGCCGAGGATGAGATGGAGGGATGGAGTGGTGAGGTATATGAGAGAGGGGTGTGTGAGTTGGGAGCGTGGTAGTGAAATGGCAGGGGACAGAGTGACATGGAGGCGATTTGTTTGTGGCCACCCCGTGCGGGATTAAGGCGTCTGGCAATAGATAGATAGTAACGTGCTTCCTAATTTTGAGTAAGTTTCTTCCATTATGCCAAAAACAATAGTAGGTAAGGCTTAAGGAACGTTATGATAATAAGAGGAAATCTTTCAGCAAGAGAAAGGTAATTTACCAACCTCAAAATAGGCAGAAAAATACAGAAAACAAACTAGAGGATTATGAATTGAATTAGTAAGGTCATTAGGCTGTATGCCTGGATGAAAATTTATGGGTTTCACAATTTTGGGAGATGAAATGGAACAAAAATATTTACTAATCAGAAAAAAAAAAACTTTCGTCTCACATCTTCTCGTAAGTTAGTATCCAGTTCCACATTCTTTGTTTAGTGTTGCGGTTCCCAACACATTTCGGACCGACAGAGCATATGGTTATTTCTGCTCTTTACAGCTGTGTGTACATTTACTGCCCATTCTTTGTTCGTTGTTATGTGTATGTGTGAGACAGTGTTGATACAAACAATAATGTATTTCATTAACTCCTTCATAGCTGCCATCCTTGAACAGTGCTTTACTGTACCCATGTCAGTGCCGTTGAGTTAGGGAGCTATAAAAAACTGCAAACAATTATGAGAAGGGAACAAAGGTCACTGGTATGTTTACCCGACCCTGCTGTACCACCCCAAGCAGGCATGCAGTCACTTCATCCCAGATGTTTTCGCCGATATGTTTAAATGCTAATGTAACATCGTTTCGTTTCGTTTTTGAAGGCTCCAACATGCTTGCATGCGTCTGCCTTGGTCACCTAATGGCGGCTCTCCATGCTGCTCTATCTTTGGCAGCCTTCTTGTTCAATCCCTTAACCCTGAGGTCACACTTAATGACCTCGTCCCATGTCTTTCTCGGTCTACCCCTCCCAACCCCTCCCCCAATATTAAAACTTCTCATCTTCTGCACCCAGTTATCATCCCCCATCCTCTCCACACGTCCAAACCACCTCAGCCTACCTCTCCTCATCGCAACACCAATACACTCCAGTCCCATCCTACCTCTCAACTCTTCCATCGTAAACCCAGCCCGCCAAGGCCTTGCATGCAGGGACGCACTGCACATCCACCTAATCATTGTCATTTCTGTACATTTAAGCCTGCGAATATCCTCTTCCTTTACTGCCCAGGTCTCACTACCATACAGCATCACACTCCTAACACGTGCTGCATACAAAGACCCCTTAGCATGTAAGGAGAGTCCTCTCAGTGTCAGGAGAGGCAACAGCTCCCTGAACTTCTTCCAACCACTTCTCACCCTAGCAGCCAAGCTAGCTCCAGCCCCACCCCTGGCACATAACATGTCTCCCAGATAACAAAACTCTTCCACACATTCAAGAGACTCACCAGCAAGTTCAATCCTTTCACGCCTAACAATCTCCACCTGCTCTTCCCGACACGCCGCACACATAAAATCAGCATTATCTCGCAGTCTACCTCTAATACCACTACATCTCTTGTGCACCCATTTATCACAAACGCTGCACAAGATGGAATTACTTCCCACACCTTTGTGGCAAACTACACATGGCCACTCTCCCTCTTCTCTGATTGTACTGCCACCAACCCTAGATATCATCACTTTTGCTTTATCTGCATTTACCCTTAAGCCCTTGTGCCCCATACCATCTCTCCATTTCTTAAATCTTTCCTCCACCTCCTTTTTATTCTCTGCAATCAACACCAAAGCATCAGCATACAACATCTCCTACGGGAGTCCATCTCTGAAGTCACATGAGAGGGCTTCAGGTACCATGATAAACAACAAGGGACTCAAAACTGACCCCTGATGCACACCAGCATTCACAGAAAACTCATTACTCAAAACTCCATTCACTCTTACCTGGGTGCGAGCACCCACGTATGTAGCCATAACCACCTTAACCAGCCACTCTTCCAACCCCAGAATACTCGAATTTGGGGAGGCTATGGACATGATTGTGTGCAACACACATTTTAGAAAAAGAATGAGTCATTGGATTATTTATGAGTCTGGGGGAAATAGCTGTCAGATAGATTATTTTCTTTGATGAATCATAGCAAATCAGAGGGTGGCTTTTGGGGGGGGGGGGGAAAAGTGCACCAAAGGAGTCTTGTCACATCTGTAAGAAAAAGAAACTAATTTTAGATCTTAGAAAAAATGGTTCTGAGGCCTGCCATGGGAGTACGCAAATTTCTGAACTCTCGGCCATTGAGGGTTCTAAACATATGCTTTACCATAAGCAGTAAAAGCACCTTACCAAATCAGTTCATCCTGATATTCTGTTTTATTTTTCTGATTATTTCTGGGTTGGCAAATAAATATTTCTTGTTAAATGTTTCCCCATTGTTTCTAACTGTTCTGGTGTGACAACTCTTGTTGTTCGTTAACATAATGGCGGAAGATACTGTTCTGATCTAATAGTTTAACTAAACCTGGCTTAATGTAGCTTAACTGCACCTAATAATTTAACCTAACCTAACCTCCAGTTTAGAAGTTGGGAAATGAAATCCACATTTGAATATGTTGAGTTTCTTCCATTGCACCGGAAACAGTCATAGGTACAGCTTCAGGAACGTGACAATAATAACAGGGAGGAAATTTTTCAGCAAGATAAAGTAATTTACCAAACTGAAAATAGAAAAATACAGAGACAAGCTGGAGGAATATCATTTTGTAAGGTCTTTCTGCTACGTTAAGTGTACATATACCGGTAAATAAATCAGTCTAACAGTACTTGTTTTTTAGTTTCCGCCGGATTAATCGTGATTTTGGACTATTCAGGCATCCCTTCACACCATATAGCCCGGATAATCGGGCTATCTATGTACTGAGAAAAGTGGCAAATGAAAAGTCTATCTTTCTATTGCCAGACACCTCAGTCCCGTAAGGGGTGGCCACAAACAAATCGCCTCCATGTCGCCCTGTCCGACGCCATTTCATTGCCCTGCTCGTAGCTCACATCCCCCTCTCTCATATACCTCTCCACTCCATCCCTCCATCTCACTCTTGGCCTCCCCCTCCCTCTTGCCCCCTCCACTTCTTTCACATAAACTCTTCTAGTTAGTCTCTTGTTCTTCATCCTCTCCACATGGCCAACCACCTCAGTGTAATTCTCCTAATGCTTTCTATCATATCCAGATCCACACCACAGCACTTCTTCACTTCCTTTTTTGTCAGTCTGTCTCTTCATGTAACTCCACATGCTTCCCTCAGATAACTCATTTCCATTGCTCTCACTCTTGATTTTTGTTCTTCCAGCAAGGTCCAAGCTTCACTTCCATACATTAGGGTTGGTATCACCATTTTTGTCATGCAGTGACTTTTTACTTCCATGCTCACTTCCCTGTTCCTTATCACTGTTTTCAATTAACCAACAACCTTTCTTCCTTGTTGTACCCTTTCAAGCACTTCACCCTCTAAACTTCCATCCTTACTAATCACACTACCCAGGTACTTAAATGCACTCACATTTTCCATTTCCTCCTCATCCAGCCACTGTACATTCAGTGGCTTCATTTTTATCAAAGACCATTACTTTACCCTTCCCTACATTCACTTTTAGATTCCGTTTCTTACACACTCTCCCAAACTCGTTCCCCTTCGTCTTCACTTAACAGTACAGCGTCATCTGCAAACAACAGTACAGGGAGTTTCCAAACACTGCTCTCTCTCTCATTAGGGTTGCTCCAGCATCCACTGCCCTACCTTGTACCTCTTTTATAACCTCATCCATATACAGATTGAACAGAACATCCATGGGGACATGACACATCCCTGTGTCAATGCAACATTCAAATAGAAAAATTTACTCAGTTCTCTCTCCGCATGCACTACAGCCCTAGTTCCGTCATACATACTCATTCACGGCATTCAGCAACTTCCCAATTACTCCATGTATAATTAATACTTTCCACATTCCATGTCTGTCCACCCTGTCATATGCTTTGTCCAAATCCATGAAGGCTGCATACAACTTCTTTCCCTTCTCAAGAAACTTTTCCGTTAAAGACCTAAGATTGACTATCTGATCTGCACAACCTCCTCCCTTCCGAAAACCTCCCTGTTCTTCTCCAGCTAATTCCTCTGTTATTTCCCTGTCTTTGTCAATAAGCATCCTACCATATACACTTTCTGTTATACTAAGAAAACAAATGCTCCTGTGATTACCATACACTTCTTTTCCCCTTTTCCTTTGTACAATCTATCTATCTATATACCTAGGCTGCTTCCCCCAAGAAAAGGGAGGTAGCCGAGACAGGTCAACATACTACCAATTTACTCATCCACTCATACACATTCATTCGCATCTTAGCCCCAAAGGGGAGAAGGGACAGATCCTCACCGCACCACACCGCACGAGGGTCAACTACACAGTGCAGTCAGTGACATCCCCAGCAGGGCCTGACAGCAAAGCTGGTTTACCCCTGCCACATCATAATGGATCCAGCCCCTTACCTGCACCTGACCTGATCACCTGATCAGACAAAAGGCAGGAGAATATCCCCTCAGAGCTGCGTCATCATTTATTCATTCACAGTTTTTCTCCATTCATTTCTATCGCGCACAGCCACTCTTCCTTGCTCAACAGACAACCCTCTTGCATCCAACGCTCTCCTCACACTGTCCATCCATCCTATTCGTGGTCTTCCACTCAGCCTTACACCTCTCACATCAGAGCTAGTTATCTTTTTCACCAGTCGGTCATTATCCATTCTCTCCATATGCCCAAACCATCGCAACACCCTCTGTTCAGCTCGATCAGCCATCTCCCAAACAATTCCAGTTCTCCTTTGCACTTCATCATTCCTCACTCGATCCATACACGTCACTCCACACATACTCCTCAGACACCTCATCTCCATTACATTCAAACTTTTCCTCTCTGCTACACCCATATTCCATGTTTCAGCCCCATATAACGCAGTCGGTACCACAACACCCTCATACAGCCTTCTCTTTACATCCATTCTGAGTGAACGACATCCAAACACTTTTTTCATTCCTCCCAGCACCTTTCCAACTTCATTCATTCTAAACTTCACTTCTGCATCTATTCTTCCATCCGTAGCAACATGTGACCCTAAATACTTAAAACACTCAACCTCCTCAAGCAACTCACCATTCAAAACTACATTCATCCTCCTACCATCTATCAACCTCGTACACTTCATCACTTTACTCTTATTCTCATTTATTTTCAGTTTCCTCTTTTCACACACCCTTCCAAACTCCTCTACCAACTGTCTCAATCTCTCCTCTGAATCAGCCACCAGTGCAGTATCATCCACAAACAGCAGCTGCTTCAGATTCCACTCTCTACCATCATTCACCAGACTCAGTCCTCCATCTAACACTCTTGCATTCACCTCCCTTACAACACCATCCATATAAATATTAAACAACCAAGGCGACATCACACATCCCTGCCGCAGCCCCACTCTCACGGGAAACCAATCGCTCACAGTATTTCCCACTCTTACACACGCTCTACTATTTACATAAAAACTTTTCACTCCTTTTAGTAACCTGCCATCAAGCCCATTCAATCTTAAAACTTTCCACAAAGCCTCCCTATCAATTCTATCATATGCTTTCTCTAAATCCATGAATGCCCAAAATGCATCCTTACCTTTTGCTAAATACTTTTCACACACCTGTCTCACAGCAAACACCTGATCCACACATCCCCTCCCTCTCCTAAAGCCACACTGCTCATCACCAATCACTCCCTCTGTACCCTCTCTAACTCTCTTAATTAACACTCTACCATACACCTTACCTACCACACTCAACAGACTTATACCTCTAAAGCTAGTACATTCATACTTATCACCCTTACCTTTATACAATGGGACCACACAAGCACTTGCCCAGTCAACTGGCACCATACCTTGCACAAAGCACACATTCAACAATCTTACTAACCAGTCAACAATAGTCGCTCCACCACACTTCAGGCATTCCACAGCACACCCATCCATACCTGCAGCTTTCCCTGTTTTCATCTGCTTTACTGCCTCTTGCACTTCCTCCATCATGATCAAGGATTCATTCAACTCTCCCAGCACATCTATTCCTTGCACCCTTCCATCTGCCACAATCTCAGCCTCCCTTTCCTCCTCTACATTCAACAATCTTTCAAAGTACTCCACCCATCTTTTCCTTACTGCATCCATCTCAGTTAACATCCTTCCATCCTCTGCTTTAACTCGCTCCTCCTTCCCAGACTCTCCCTTTCGCACCCTTTTCACCTCCTTCCAAAACATTTTCTTATTCTCCTGAAAATTCTCAGTCATCCACCTACCCCACCTCTCATCTGCTGCCACTTTAGCACAACGCACAACCCTTCTCGCCCTATTCCTCTTTTCCTTATACCTCTCATATGACACCTCATCCTTCCTCTGCAACCACACTTCATATGCATGTCTCTTCTCACCCACAGCCATACTTACTTCCTCGCACCACCATTCACTTCCCTTTCTTACACCACCACCCACTCGTCTCACACCACACACCTCTTCTGCATGCCCCACCACAGCACTCTTAAACAACTGCCATTCCTCCTCCACACTGCCACTCTCCTGATCTTTCACTGCATACCACTGATCTCTCAATTTCTCCTGATACTCTATCATTTTCTCTCTTTTATCTAACTCACTCACTTTCAAAACCTCCCTGCCACACCTAACTCTCCTAGATCTCACCCATCTCTTACCTACTCTCAACTTTCCCTCCACCAGGTAGTGGTCAGACATACCTCCACCCTCCCCTCTCAAAACTCTCACATCCAACAATCTTCCTATTACATTCCTGGAAACAACCACATAGTCCATCAATGCTCTGTCAACAACCCTTCCACCCTCCTGTCTGACCCATGTATACTTATAAATATCTTTCTTCTCAAACAAGGTATTCCCAATCACCATCTCTCGCTCAGCACACACACCTATCATTCGTTCCCCATTTTCATTTCTTCCAGGCACACCATGCATACCAACTACACCTTTAACTGCTACATTTCCCACTCTAGCATTCAGATCCCCCATCATTACCACATTCACATTCGCTCCAAAGCTCTGCAAACACTCATCAACATCATTCCAGAAAGACTCCTTCTCTTCTTCATCCCTTTCACTACCAGGCCCATATGCACTCACAAATACCCACAACTCACGTTCAAATTTCGCTTTCACCCACATCAGTCTCGATGACACCTCTTTCCATTCAGTCACACACTGCTGTACTTCCGGGCTCACTAACAAGGCCACACCTTCTCTTGCCCTTCCTCTATCAACACCTGACAATCTTCCATTCACACTTCCAAAAGTAGACTCACTTTTCCCTTTCATCTTAGTTTCACTCAAAGCTAACACATCCAACTTTCTTCTCACAAACATTCTCCCAATCTCCTCCCTTTTAGCCTCAATTGTACTACAACCACGCACATTCATAGACCCAACCTTCAGGGTACGGGGATAACTCGATCCCCCATCCCTTTCTCTGGCCTGTCTCTTTTTAGGAACTAAAAAACCGAGGAGGGGGTCCCTAGTCCCCTCACCCTGCCCCTTTTAGTCGCCTTTTACGACACGCAGGGAATACGGTGGCGGAATTCTTCCTAACACAATCTGGCCGCAGAGTAGTAGCACCACCCCATAGTGCGGCCAGATTATGTCCCCCCCCCGCCACAGGGGGGGGACATAATCTGGAATAATTATACCTGACTTCCAATACAAGGGAATAATTATACCTGACTTCCAATCTTCTGGGACTCTACCTTCCTCCCAGGGCAATCTGCACATCTTCCATATCCATTCTACTATTATTTCTCCCCCATGCTTCAGCATTTCACCACTCACTTCATCAATTCCTGGGGCTATCCCCATTTTGATTTTCTTCATTACTTCCACTACTTTCATCCTACTGATTTCCTCTCTTCTCACTTCCCTCCTCCTCCCAGCCATTCCACAGCCACTTATACTCACCTTACTTTCATTCTCAGTGTTCAACAATTCCTTAAAATGTTCTCTCCATCTGCTCACTTTTTCTCCCTTCTCCACTTGCAATCTACCGTTTTTATATTTCACTCCTCGACTTACCTTTGTATCACCCTGTCTAACTCTCTTTACTTCCTTCCAGAATATTTTCCTACATTTCCTCCACTTTACACCTAGATTCCAAATCCCTCATCCACTTTCTTCTTCCTCTCTCTCACTAATCTTTTTACCTCGCCTCGCTCTTCCTCTCTACACATATCTCGCCCTTCCATCACTCAACTTCCTCCATGCCCCTGTTTCTCATCCACTCACTATATGCTTTCTTCTTTTGTGCCACAGCCTGTCTCACATCTTCATTCAGCCATGTTGTTTCTTGCACCCTCTTTCATCTTCTCTTCACCCCACACACCACCTCACATGCTGCACAGATTTCTTCTGTGAATATCTTGCACATACTTTCCGTGTTCCCCATCTGCTCCAGATCGTATTTACCCAATCGTTCCTCCACTTCTCTCTTATATTCTGCCTTTTTTCCATCCTCTTGCAACTTTTCTACCCTCCTTGTATGGACTACTTCCTCCTGTCCTTCCCTTCTCCTACTCCTCCATTTCATTTGAGCCTTGACTTTCACCACCACCATGTGGTTGTCAGAAAGTTCACTCCCCCAAACTCTATGCTTTTGCATCCATTATACACCATCTCATTCTATCATCCACACATACATAATCAGTCATTGCCTTTAATTCATTCAGTTCACCATCTACCCTTCTCATCACATGCCATGTATACCTGTGGATCATTTTGTGTCTAAAGGATATTGGCTATCTCCAACCCCCTCTGAGCACAAATGTCCACTAGAGCACTGCCATTTTCGTCCACGTCTGCAGGCACACCCCACTCTCCGACTATTCCATCCACCTTCATGTTTCCTACTTTCTATTTGTATCTCCAGTCAGAAATGCTCTCATTCCTTTTAACTTTTCCATGCATGCTTTCATATTTGTCCAGAACTCTTCTTTCACTCTGCTTGCACGATCTTGCATTGGCATATACACTCCCACAGTCGCCCCACATTTGTAGTCCAACTTTCAGTCTTCACACAAGCCTTGAGCTGACGGATCCATGCTTTCGTATATTCTCCTTCCACCTCTTGCACACAACAATACAAATTTCTTCTTTTGCCCTCTCATTCTCACCTATTCCTGCACATATACCCCATCCATACTCCCATTCTCTCACAGTCACACATTGCCATTTTGTCTCAGTTATTCCACATACATCCACTTTTGCATTGTCAGGCACTTGGACAATCTCTCTCTCTTTCACCTCATTATTCGCACCCCTTACATTCCATGTCGCAGTCTCTACCATGTCTTTTGTACTGTCCATAGTTGTAAACTGTTGGTCAGTCCTGGTCCGAGGATTCTTGTTTGTATTTATAGATGGCTATTTTCCAGGAGGGGTACTAACCTTCTGCCAACCCACTTGTTGTCACATAGGGAACACATGTTAGTTGGTTATAAGATTACTACCCAGCATTGTGAATTATATCCTGGTTTATAGGAAATCATTTGGCTTGCCACTCAGTGTACAGCTACCCTAATATAGAGTACCGCTAGACTAAGTGGGTGGATGATGGGCACCCCCACTTACCTACTAAATGAAAAGTAGAAAAAAGGGGTGTGAACTGTGAAAATTGGAAGCTATTCAGCAGGAGATAAAACAGAGTGTGCATGGATGGCAGTGTCACATACAGGGAGAATGAATGTGACTGTGCTGGTGCAGAGGGTTTAAGTTCAGTGAAAGGGGAAATTACAGAGGTATAAAGCTCTTAGATCGGATAATGAAAGTAATGGAGAGAGTTCTAGAAGCTATGATTAGAGAAAGTGAATATCGATGAGATGCAGTTTGGATTTATGCCAGGCAGGGGGACCACAGATGCCATATTCATTGTTCGACAGCTTCAGGAAAAATATATTGGAAAGAAGAGGGAATTGTATTTTGTTTTTGTTGATTTAGAAAAGGCCTTTGACAGAGTCCCTAGAGAGGTGGTGAAGTGGGCAATGAGAAAGCTAGGGTTGGAAGAATGGCTGGTTAGGGTGGTTATGGCCATGTACATGGGTGCTCGCACCCGGGTAAGAGTGAATGGAGCTTTGAGTGATGAGTTTTCCGTGAATGTTGGTGTG